>VZTA01004202.1:187298-206639 GCA_013398855.1 Mohoua ochrocephala
GGGCGCCTGTCGGCGCGTGCGGACGTGTGGCTGTGTGTTGCCTATTCTGCAACTTTGGCTTCTAGAATTATTTAGACAAATTTCCCCTAACCAAGTCCTTACCAGTGAACAGAGTTTGTGTTCTGGGGACAACTCTCTCTAATTTCTTCTTTCAGCATACAGGCTGAAAAATAAAGTGCTCAAATTAACCAAGACCCCAAGGTCAGTCCAAGCATACTTTGGTGAAATGTAAGGAAACCGTGACATTTAAAAGAGGGGAAAAAAGGGGGAGGGGAGTAAAACAATACCTTTCTGTTCTGAAAGTGCACAATAAGGATGCCCATACACAGCACTGAAGGTTTATACACAGATATAAAAAATGCATCTTTACTAGTAACAGGGAAAAAGCCCAAATCTTTTGACCCAGCAGTGCTGTGAGCCTTACTAAAAATGCCATGAGAATGAGCATTCCATCAGCACCACCACTGAAATGCTCTAATTATGCACTTTCAGCAAGTTACTGTGTTTTGACAAAATTTAAGTCGATGGCACCAAGGACATTTCTACCACTCAAAACAGTTACTGAAATAAGCTTGTGTAACACAAATCACTAGGAATTATGTTCCATAAACTGACTTCCCCAACAAGCTCAGAATGATCTTTTACCCTCTCCTTTCACCGGATTAAAAAGGAAAGAGAAGACACAGTGCAGTGGGTCACTGAGATGTGTGCAGCACTTGACAACCTGGGCCAAAATCTATTTTCATTTGCATGGTTAAATAAGTGCAGTAGTCCTTACCCTAAATCTCAGATGACTCCCCTAAAGCCACTGCAATCTTAGAGATTAACAACTGAAGATGTCTTTTCCTAACTCAAGCAGAACAAAAGGAGGGAAACAGAGAATGTCAGAGATGGGAACTGCATATGTTTTAAAAATACTCAGTAAATCCTATTCACAAAACCCACTTCAGCTGCTACTCTCTACGTTTAAATATTCTATGACAGGAGAAAGCCAATACCTTTCTGGTTATCTCATTCTTATTTATAATAGCTTATTATATTTTAATTCGTCCAACTGCTCTTTTGGATTTCCAGGCAAATTGTGCTAAAAGCCCATGTAAGCAATAAATATTTTATTAATGAACTGGAATCCCCCATCATGGAAGTGAGCATTTGATTTCTCCATTTTTGGCACCCTGATTCCCTACTACCTACCCTTGGTTTCTCGATGGTAGCTTTATTTCCAGATTTTCTGTGTTCAGTCACCCTTCTTGCTTATTAATAATAATTACCCTAAACTACCTGCAGTCACCATTAGAAACTGTGATATTCTCCAGCAACCACTCCCTCCAGTGGCAGGCGATACAACTCACTACACATGAAAATCATGAAAAGCAGTGAGAGAGGGAAAGTGGAACAAGCACAACCAAGTCAGAGGCATCAAATCTTCAATTAACATAATGAAGGAAAACCCCATGAAAAACTATCATAGGATCTAAGCTGAAGTGCATTGAAATCAACAACTCTTTCAACCTACTCTGAGGTCAGATGCCTAATTCGAGTCCAGGGCTGAAGTAAATCCCAGCTCAAACACACCTGTGTTACTGTAATGGTGGCACAGGGTATCCCTCTGCCAACAGCACACACCCCTCTCGTCTCTGCAGGCTGTGCTTCTGCACTGTTTGTATACATGAAAATAACCAAGGGTTGGAAACCCAGCATACACCATAGGGCAGGAATCTTAACTCCCTAAGTTTTCATAGGAAAGGGGAAGTAAATGTACTTTTCTAGTAAGAACATAAATATTAGTCTACAGCAAACTACAGGGAAAATCCCAGGACTAAGGCTTTGATGGCTCCCAAGCACCTCTCCAGATAACTGTGATGTAACCCTGTAATGTGTGTTTGAAATAACACACAGAACTCATTTACGAGCATATAATACAACGAGTTCAGCCCTGTGTCTGCTGTGGGCCTAAAAGCTACAACCTATTCCCGACGGATAACGTTTCTTCACTATGTGCTCTATTAGCATCAGTTTCATTTTTAAAATCCAGTGCTCTTCTTTCTCACTGCCAAAATTCCAAACATCCAGAGTTGTATCTATGTTTAGTGACCTGCCATACAATTGTGCTACTAAGCTTAAGTAGTTAGTCGTTTGTCCAGTGCTGTATAAATTCTAGACCGTAGTTATAAGACTGGTGTGAAAGCTGGAATTTGCTGGCTAATACCAAATTTCTGCAAGAGTTGCTACATATGCAAAAGAGCTTCTGCTCTCCAGTCCCAGATCTGCGGTTGTCACAGTGATTAAAACTCCATGTTTCCTAAACAATTAACTAACATAGTCTATTAAATCTCATTTTATTGCTTTGAATGGATTGAGATGGTACAATAATCCAGCTCAGAAGCAAGACAGAATTTGCTTATCTCTTTCAGAAAATGGATGAAACATAAAATGAACGACATGGTGGATAAAACCAAATCCTAGTGTGTTCTCAGTCTGCTTTGCATTTGATTTTCTCTGCTCTACCATAAACAAGTTTTAGCAGTGATAGACTCAGAATATACAGAAATCAAAGACAGAGAAAGCTCTCGGAGGCTACCAAAACAATTCACTTTAAACAGAACAAGCACATCACTCAGTATATTTTGACAAATCCGAATGTGAAATCAGCCAGAATGTTTGTTTTCTTTGACTAGTACTGCTGGAGACAGCACTGCACGTTGTGAATCCCATGCTGCAACTTAAATTCAATTTTTTGATTCAGAAAGTTTTTCTTTTAGTGCTTCAAATGGACTATATGACCTGCAATTCGTTTATATTTCCTATGTAATTAGTAGCTGGCAAGTAAAACAAATTAGGTGCTTGATAAACACAGACAATTATATTTTCAAAGCAGTTGTATTTATGCTTGGAAGGAAGGACGGTTTTATGAATATGTAATCAAGGATGTAAAATTGGAAAGAAAACAAAATAGAGCATAGTTAATTTGGTGGTAGCGACAAATTAACACTGAGCCAAGCCCCCTGCACATGCACTGCCCTGATAAACTTGTTATTAGCAAAGGTTCACTAAGAGGAGCTTGGTAATCCTTCTTCTGTGTTTGCTCTTCTTTATTAGTCCTTTGAGAAAATAATGTTTATAAAATAAAGATCTGCACAAGCAAAGATAAGAGTCCCTGCTTCCTGACTAACCTGTTTAATGGCTAACAAGCTGGGAATATATAGCTCTTTTCTCCTATTTCCTTTACAAATTTGGCTACAGGTGTGTGCTGCACACCAGTGATTACCAAGCATTTAGGAGCAGCTGTGCCTCCAAATGAAAGATGAAACTGAACTGAAAGTTTGTTTGAAATGGAAGTAAAACCTGGCAGATGGCAGCATCCAGAAATAGCACCACTGAAACGGAATTTTTTGTGCAGCTACTGCTCCAGAGCACGAGTGAGAACGGGGGGAGGACATCTCGGCAACAATCTACAAGGGGAAAAAGGGAAAAATAAAAAGTAAAGGCAGTTTTAGGGGGAAAGAAAACGACAGAGGGGATGGGAAGAAAAGAAGAAAATTAGCTTCATGTGTCAACACCTAAAAAAAGACCAGAAACTTAAAGAAGAGTCTATTTAGCAAAATGAAAGGATTATAAGTATCTTTAAGCTGGGTTTGTTCTTTGAGCAAAAGAAAAACTAACGGAAGTACACGGAAAAAAGAATCATTTAGAGAAAGAAGATGAAAACTGACCAGTGGTCAGAATCAAAGAGGAATTTAAATCATAATAAGCCTTTGATGTCTTGTGGAAAGTCATTATGCTGAAACAAGTGTAGATCTAAGCGTTCAGGGAGTTTTGGGGTTAAAGGCATATGCCAAAAGGAACATTCAAGGGACTTGATTTAGGTACTTTGCAAGAGAAAACTGACTTTCATTTTTTTAAGAAGCAGACACAGTGCAGATGCTCGTGGCAGCAGCTGCCCAGGGCTCTCTGTGTAGGGAGTTTTGGGGACTGCAGTGCCACTAAGAGAACCTGTGCTTCTCTTACGCAATCCCGTTGAAGGCTGACTACAACTTTGTGTAATTATTTGGGCTGAAACTTCTCAGAAATGGCCTAAAACTGAATTTGAGGGGAAATGCAACCTAAAGTGTTTCAGCCTTTGGCCATTCCGCATTGGACTGACACTACATCCTCCCTCCAGTGACGATGAGACTTCTGAACATCAGGGTGGCCTGGTAAGAGCAATTCATCTTTATCAGGGATACAGACTTTTGACTTTAACATATTTATGCATAACTCCACTCTGTAATTCTCAATAACGAGGTTTGAAAGTCTCTAAATCACTTTTCAAAATGGAATATTGCCTGGGAAGGTCACAGAAATCTCCAGAAAAAGCCCTACAAAACCAGTTCCAGTTTGATTGATTGGCATTAAATTAATCCTATTGCTGCTTTCTAAGTGAGGAGGCCAGAAGAAATGTGTTGCTCTCCATTCACTGTGTACACACAGGTGGAATAATATAATGTGACAGAGTAATTAGAAACTGTAAATTAAGATCACATCTGGATGCAGGAATAACCTGAGACTTGAACATTCCACTTTAGAAATGTCTTTTTTATTTAATGTTGTCGTTTGGCTGCAACTAATGTCAGACCACGCAGCAGTCTGAAACCAGCAATATCACAGGCAGATCATCCTGATGACTTTAGGAGATCTCTAATTGCACTGCTGCTTTACTGTACCTCGTTGTTTAGGGAAAGCTGACAACCTCGCTTCCTGACAAAAACTGTTCCAGATGATTCAGACGAGTTACTCGTGACAACCACTTTGCAGAAATCTTCTAATATGAGTCATTTATGGTGATTCATTTACTTTTTCATCATTTTAAAACAAACTTTCCAGTGTGAAAGAGTTTAAAGACCTCTTTGAAGAGGCAATTTGCAACTGCAAAGGTCTATTTTTCACCAGACACAGAATCATTGCTTTACCAAAACAAAGCTCTTCTGAGCAATTTTCATCTATTTCTGGTCTTGTAAACCAAGCCCAGTCTCAGAGCAATGTTGAAAACAGTGACATCAGATATTCTGTAGCATGGGTGGGTTACTAGGCGACGCTGCAAAGTTCTGCAATGTTATCCAGAATCCCAAGCTTTCCCAAATCTACAGTCATTATATTATATTCACTCATCTAATAAATATATGGAGCAGTGATGTATAAAGTTACTTTTTGAATGAAAATATTTTCTTCAAAAGTTAATTTTATAGGTCTTATACAGCAACTGAGATTTTTTTTTTGCAATGAATATTTTGTTTTGCTAAGGAAGTGCAGGGTAATCTCTGTACAAAATTGGGAGCTGTTGAGATCTGTTGATTAGGGAATTTTATATTGGATTTGAGGTCTAAGACTTTTTTCTAAACTGGCCCAGAAGACCATAATTCTGACCAGTCCTTAAGAGAGAGCTACACTGGGAGTGATATACACATACACTTATAAAAATATATTAACGTATTCAACCAGTTGCAGTGGCTGTGTGGCAAAATTAGCAAACTTCTAACCAAGGGAAATCCCCTGAGATGGGGGAATGTCACTCACATTTAAACTCCCTGAGACCCACCATCTACGAGTAATCATCCACAAGTTAGCAGAATTTTGTAGAGACCAAAACCAAAGAAAGTTGTCCTTATTGCTGCTATACTGATGGCCTTTTTAGCATCTGCTAACTACAGAGAAGGTAAACAGACAGCCCTGGGTTGAAGGAGGAAATTAAATTACTCTACAGGCAATTAACAGTAGGAGTCAGAAAACCAAAGTCAAATTTGAAATTATGTGCTCATCAAATGCTGCTTTCCCAAAGGACAAATGATTGCAAAAGAGCAGAAGATTTTACATATCAGGCATGTTTTGCTCTGCAGTTGTTTAGACTCTGGAGGGAGCTGAGGATACTCTGTCAGGAACTCGGATTTCGTACATCACATTTGTAGGTTAGAACCATCATGCCCAGGGAGAAGAGCCTGAGGCTTTTGAAGATGCTGAAAGAAACTTCAGCTATACAAACATAATTCAGAAAGATAAGTCATTTGATGTTCTTGTTAAAAAAAATAAATAAACCCATAATGTGCAATGTGCAGATCTGTATGAGTAGTCATTTCAAATGAATGATCTCGAGTACTAAAAAGGGTAAAATCTCTTTCTTATACATAAATTAGTGGTTTGCATTTATCCAGTAAAGCAAGACTGAATAATGCATTATAATAATGAACTCATTGGGAAGACAACCAGTTCCCCTGTTATATTTGTGCCATTCCAGTAGTTTTTACAGTCTTTTCAGTGTGTCCTCATGTTCTCATAAATTTGGATTTTAACTCTTTTGTGATATTTTATTAGGAAAGCACGGCGTTTTCTCCACACTCCCACAGGGGCTGAACTCTGAGCTTAACTAAAAGTCTACAAGTCTCTTCCTGCTGAGAATAAGGTTACATTTCCACATTGTACCTATCTAGGAAAAAAATGTAGAAAAACCTGGTGCTATTGAGTTCTGTAAAAAAAGAACATTAGTACATGGTTCTGGAGGTCTTTCTGGCAAAACTGTTCAGCTATTCCATAATAGCTGTGAAAGGCAAGTACTGTTCTTTCTCATTTCAAAAATATTCTCAAGTAGGACTTGTTTTCTGCCTCTAGCAGCTTGTTTCCCCTCGAGCCTGTTGATCCAGAGAGCAGTCTATGAATATGGGGGTGGGTTTTGTGCCTGCAATACCCAATACTTACAGCCTGAAGCAAAAGGAAGCAAAGATGATGAAGGTGTTTCAAAGGTTCTCCACTTCAAATATTCTCCCTGATGGTGAGAAAAGCTGTGCAATGGAAGAATGTAGCACTGCCTAATAAATGGGACAAGGTAGACACGCATGAATAGAAAGAGACACATCGGTGACTTTATCTGGCCCACAGATAGATGCTTCTATGATGTGCTAGCAATAATCAAAAGCAGAATTATAAACCTCTTTATGTTCATTCCTTATTTCAACTGCACCAAAAATACAGGCATTCTTGTTGTTCATACAATACCTCTCCAAATCTTTAACAGGCTCAGCCACAATCAGCTTCCTGTCAAAACCACACATTTTTACCTCAAGTTGCTTAGACCTCTTCTTTTTTCCATTCATAACCCATCAGTTTCTGCCTCCCAGATGTACCTAGGGCAATATCTATAAGCTCCAGCCCTGGGTTGTAGGATAGCCATAAATTTAGGCATTGCACAAGAGCAGTAATATTCTCTTAACTTTAACAAAACCCTTTGCAAACATTCTTCTTCATGTCAGGATCAGTAATGACATACCAAAATAAACCCCAACACAGACAAGTCAAACATATTTCAACTTTCTTATTGCTCAGATATACTTTATTTGCCAGGTACTAAAAGTTCCAGTCAGAGACTAAAAACTGTAATGGGAATTATCTCCATGTGCATTGATTGTTAATCTCCAATCCAGAGATTGTTAATCTCTGTCTGTTTTCATTCTGTTTAATAATTCTAAAAGACAATTTCAAAATAATGGATTTTCTAACTATGAACCTCTACTCCTCACAATTTTATTCTGTGGGCATCTTCAGTCACATCTGGGTTGTTGAACCACCAATCCACATTTGTTAAGACTTTTGTCAGCAGCAGAGGCTTACCCAGTGTAGGGTACATGCTGAAATCAGCACATGGAGATGAAATGCACTGCTTGTGCATGACTGCAATCTATCATGCAAGCTGTGGCACCCTTAAACTCCTAAACTCACGAATTTAATAGAATTTTTACCTTAGTCTTCTGAGTATTTGTATCAGAAATAAGTATTTGTATCAGAAATATTCGCATAAATCAGTATCTGTTACACCATCTGCTGACCTGCTGCACTATCCCAATTACCCACAGCTACTCCTCACCTGATGGGAGCCTTCTTATCTCCTGCCAACACAACATTAATTCCACCTCTAGACAATTAACCCCCTGTCAGAATCATATTTTCCAGATTGAAATTTCTAGGGATTCGAAATATTTTATTAAAGGCTTCACAGTCTAAATGCTAACAGTGCTAATTGTCTTTTTTGTTGAGCTCCCCCCGGGAGGAATAAAAGAGTCAATTTAGCTTACTAGCCTTTGTTTTCAGAAGCTGACGATATCAAAAAGGGCTGTAAGATAGAGGCTATAATCCTACAATATTAGATTTTTTGATGTTCAGCTCTAAGTGAAGTGGATGCCTAAGTTACTAGTACACATAATAGTTGCCCCTTGAAATGAACTATGCAATTAATACAGAAATATGAACACATTAAGTTAAAAGTTCAGTAGCACCAGCATAAAGCTTGATATTAATGTTGCTTTCATTAAACATCAAGGGGGAGAAAAAACATATAGAGAACCTTTGATTCTCTTTAACTACTGTTGTTCTCAGTGTCTCACAGTGGAGTATTACTAACATGTATAATCTGGTACACACTGGATTCACTCTCCCTGTGTTATACACTTTAATATATTTCTATTAATATGATAAGCATCTGATTTGCTTCACAGTACCTTTGTAAATAGCAATACTGTTTGATAGATCCAAAGAAGATGTAGAAGAAATAATGTCAAACTGCATGAATTATCTTGCAATATACAGGCAAAGCCACACCCTATATGCAAATGTCTTGCAAATCTCATCTGAAAACACTCTGAAAGTAGAAAGTTATGTTTTATTACAAGACTTTTGCAAAGTAAAAATTTCACTTGCCTAATTCATTAAAAAAATCTCTTATCCAATATCTTGAAATTAGCCCCTTAGAGAATTTGAACAATTCACCAAGACCCACAATAAAAATCTGCTTGGACACTAAACTTTGCATATTCAGTGTTGTGAAGAGAAATAGATTCATGGGTGAAAGATCATTTCTCATTAAGAATGCCCTGAAAGAAGAATGAACCTTTTCTGAACATCATTCATTATTCTCTCCATGGGGTTGGCAGCAGCAGCAGCCTAACCAGATTCACATCAGAACCCGCATTCGTGGCATCTCTGCACGGAGAACTAGGGAGCAGCCAACGGGACAGCAATCAGGACTAGCTTGTGTGTATTCAATTTCAGGACACAGTACCTAAACATACAAGAGCATAAAAGACAAGTGTGATGGCAGTCTGCCTTGCTCCAACCACCTGGTCAGCACAGTGCAAAGGGGACACCCACAAAACACAGCAGACTCATCCAGGCATCTTCAGTCTTGGCATATCCATCCCGAGGATGAAGGATGTCACCGAAGATTAGCCTGGCAAAGACTTTTTACTCCATCAGGATTGTCAAGAGTTTGAGAGTTTGTTTTCAACAGAGTCCTTGAAAACTCAGGTAATAAAGGCAACAAATCTTAAAATCAATAAGATGTAAAATATTGGACGACACTTATATGTAAATCTAAATACATTATCTAAAATATAATAGGTAAGCAGCCACCCATTACAGTACAGTGGGTGAAAACTCCAGTCAGAGAGCTCTTGGCGGTGGGCAGGAGGACTGGAAGGGAACAAACAGGCAGACAGATTCATTTGGAAGAAGAATAGAGGAGGAAGGATCTGCCTCTGATACACCAGTTTGATGAAATCACTACACTGAAGTCATTGTGCTGGCAGGCTCCACTGTGACAGTGGAGTAGCACTAACTGTAACCCAGTGAGTTATGAGGAAGCCTCGCCAAGAAGAGTGATTACATCTTCCAGGGCTCTAGAGATGCTTGTTTATTAAATTTCTTCCAAAATCTTATACTAGAGCAACTTTAGAAAATTTAACACAGTAAATTTAAAAATTGCAACTTTTAAATTGATTGTACTAAATGTCAAAAGCAATGACGGAGTTTAAATGCACAGATGCTTAATTAGACCTACCTTCCATTTTTTAAGGTAGCATCTGCTAGTCTCCATTAGCAGACTTTGCTGAAGAACAATATTTTGTCTACTTCAGAGAACTCGGCAAAACCCATTTTTTATATTTTTACAGTAATAAGAAACATCTTTTCTCTGTATGTGTGAGCGAAAACACTGAGCACATATATACCTTACCATGCACCCCCTTCTCTTGGGAATTAGCCCTTTACCAGTAATTAGCAACTATCTTCCTCAGTTATGGAGCACTTGTATTCTCAAGGAAAGTAGGACTAGAACTCCATATCATATACTTTTACTGTATAGAAAAAATGTCAAACAAAGTTTTCCTTTTGCTTAATCTATTTACTAATACTGTGAACGACAGAGAAAGGAGACAGCTCTTGCTTATTTCTACTGTGTGCAGGGTGTTGTCATCCTGAAGCGCTGTAGTTAACACATTTCATAACACGTTATCTCATGGGATGAAACAGTTTCCCAAGATTAAAAAGGGAGGGGTGATTGTTTTAATTAACCTGCTGGTACTAAAAGTCTAGGGATATTAATTCCACATCTCCAAGTAGGTGTAAGATAATATTTTTCTTGTTAGCAGAAGAATTCTTCTTGATTTTCATTTTTTAATATGTATTCTTTGCCCACAGAAGGACAGTTATAATCCTTTAATATAAGCAGACAGCTTTTCACAAAAATTCAGTCCCAGAAATGAAATCAATGCAGCAAAACAAACAGAAACATTCAGACTGTTGCTTTCTTTCAATTAAAATAGAACAAAAGCTGAAGTCGTTGTGAAACAGAGAAAAGCAGAGGAAGAGAAAATGCATTGAACATCTCAACATGACCAGGTACCCGAGGGAAGCGGAAGAGTGAAAAATACGTGACGCACTATGTTCATGTGCTGACTTCAAAGAATGGGCACAGAGCCAATTTCAAAGTGAAAAATAGCTCTGTGAAATTATTTAATCTATTCATCCAGATCTCTAAAACATCCAAAAGTGATTCTGCACAGTCTCAGTTACAGAAAACTCCCACAAATTTCAAACATTTAGCATAGCAACGTCATGCCTTGAGAAGGATTAGGAAATTATTTTTTAAATGGTCTAGGATTTCAACTAAGCAGATTTTTAAAAGTCAAATCCAGAAGGAGTTGGCACGCTTGCACCTGGAAGCTTGCAAAGCACCAGCCAGTATCACACAGCTGTAACCAACACTATCAATCTTTCATTTTCAAAAACACCAATTTAAGAGCAAAACTGCTTAGCAAAAGGGAATTTAAACAATATGCAACCCTGGATTTAAACATTATACAACCCACCTCACTTTTTAGCTTGCTACAAGGAGACCTTTAATCCACTATTTATAACAGAAGATAACAGATATATGCTCTAACACTATATACCATAAGTTATTTACAGCTATGTACCATGAGTAACTTCTAATTTTACTCATTCCCTACTTGCAGCTACTAGAGATGAATCCCAGTGTGGATGGGATCCTTGTCAGAACAAGACAGAAAGATTTGACATGTCAGAGCTAAGGGATGGAATCGGCCAATTCAGTGAAAACGTGCAGCTCCAAAGGATGTGTAAAACACGAGGCACTTCCTGCTGAAGGTGAAGGACCATGCAGGAGCAGAGCTGGATATCAAACAGTCAGTTCTTGACTTTCTAACCTTTTTTTTTTTTCCTGTCATTCTTTGCCATCCCTCTTGAAGTCTATTCTAATGATGCATTTTTAACCTGTTTCTCCAAGAAATGAGGCATATGTGGCTGCGTTGCCTGGCCATCTGTCAGTTTGCTATTTTCCCTCAAGCACATTTTGAACCTGTTGAACAACTTCAGCCAATCTGATGGAAGACTAAAGGTCTCAGACATAGAAATTTTGTCATATTTCATCAAAAATTAAAGCTAAAAGAGGAGAAAAACCCAGTATACTGCTGTGTATGTGGCTGTCAAGGTGGGTGGCACAGCATAACACTTGGGGGGTGACAGGGAGGCTGCAGACCCCGGAGGGGAGATGGAGCTGAGCTCCACTCGTGCAAATCCACTGGAAGCTGTGCTTCCTCAGCAGAGCTTTACATCAACCAACATCACGTTACTGCAGTGGTGTCTGCAGATTTCAGTCAAAATCCAGGCAATATTCCCAGAATGATATTTTGTTCTTTTGGGTTTGTTCACCTTTTTCCTCCAAATAGCTTTCAAGCCAAGAAAAAAAAAAAAACAGAGGAATGGGGTACATTAGTGAGAGAAATGGCAAGAAGGCCTGAGGTGATGTGATCATTCTATATGCATGTACTGGAAATGGACACAGGTAACCAGGATGGTCAGAGTGTTGGAAATAATATAACTTTTAATTATTTAATTTTTTTTATTTCTCTAGTCAAGCTTGGTTTGCCTTTGCCTTGCAGAAAGGAATTTTAAGGGGTTTTTAGGGGGATGTTGCACCATTCAACAGAGATGAGCTCAACCTCTCAACAGATTGAGAGCAGCCAAAAAAATAATCAAAAAGATAACGACCATCAGCCAAACATCAACGAACATCTACCCCAGACACTGCCCGTGGCATGGCTGGAGACACCTGGTCCTGAAAACACTGATAAGGAAATCAAGGAGTGAGGACGTCATTAATATCAGAGGCAAAGAAATCCAGATCCAATAGGAAACCAAACACTAAGAACTACGCAACTTGGGATCAATGAACATGGAACCAATGGATTTCTATGGGGTTTGGACTGTTTAAAGTTTGGGAAAAAAATCTAGTAAAACTCATGTTGTATGGAACATTTTCTGTGGCACATCCTGGCCAGAATAAAGTAATGCCTGATTCTCTATCACTTCAAATATAGTGTTAGAGGGTTTTTATTTTCTTCCCAGATTTCGGTGACAAGAGGCCCAGAATAACCAGGCACAGAATTTTCCACCTAGCTCATATAATCTCTGCTTTTGGTCCACAAACATTGGAGATTCTGAATTATTCAACAGCACATGAAAATCTTATAACCATCTTAGTTATTGCATGCTAGTTTCTCCAGGTGAGGCCTGAACAAATATTCATTTGGTCTTAACTGTCTCCAGCTGGGACCAGGAAGGAACGAGTATAAAACAAAAGGGAGTCATACTTCCATTGATGTCCATACTCATAGCCCCCAGGTATCAACAAATTAGGTTTACCTGGGTCAAATAGCTTCTGTTTCCAAGCAATCACATTTAATTGCCATTGCTGTGTCTATTCTCTATCAAACTAATTCCTTTTATACCTATTTACAGTTTTGTACTTAAAATCTTCCAGCAACGATGAATTTTGCATCTGAGTATATACAAAAAACTCCACCTTTTAATTTCTTTAAATCTGCTGAACATCTTAAGAAACTTCCATTTTTTTGTAATGGGAAACAATACATATTTGTTATGTACCTGCCAGCTTCACATTATTTGCGATTTTATAGATTCCCATTATATTTTCCCTCAATCATCTCCCTTTCTAGATGGATGAATCCCAGTCCATTTGGTATCTCTTCCCTGAGAAACCTTTTGGTGCTTTTGACCGTACTTGACCATGCCTGTTACCCTTTTCCAGGCATTTCCAATGCTGGGTATATCCTCCCTGAGAGGGCAGAGCCAGAACTGCACATTCAGCACGTGGGCAAACAGGGATTAAATGATGCTGCAACAATGTCCAGAGCTCTGTTCTCATTTCCTTTACTAATAATGCTTCAGATTCTATTTTATTGCTAAGAAAGGGATTAATTCTTTAGAAATGTCCAAAATGACTAAGATCTCCTCCCTGAACAATAATAGAAGATTTAGAGTCCATTTTTCAAATCTGTAGCTGTTTATTTTTCTTTCACCCAGTCAGTAATAGGTCTCTGTTATTAATTCCCTCTTCCTTCCACTCACCTATTTTTAACATCTCCATCTTATAAATCTTCTCTGTATTTCAAATATAAAAGTATATAATCTTTTCTTTATGTCCTTGTGACTTGCACCTTCAAGTTTTACCAGTAATATAAAGTAGATCATAACAGTGAAACTAGTTTGACATTATCAAGGAAAATGTTAAATCAGCTCTAATAAGACATATTTAAAGTCAAATTGATTATGTAGATTTTCCTATTTAAACATTCAATAACATTGTCAGTGCTTTCATCCACATCCCTCTACCGCTTCTGGTGAGGGTTTTGTGCACCTCACAGATACAGAGAGATATATAGATAGACATATATATATATATACGTCTGTGTCTTTACATAATGGATATTTTTAAAAGATTTTCTGAAGTCTATTGCTCACTCTCAGCACCATGTAGAATTATCAACATTATTTGCAATGTGATTAGGAAGCCTTAAATACTGTTTTGTGCAATGAAGATACACTATGACAATATTTGAGTGGATTCGATGAGTCACCCAGAATTTGATTTCATGAAAGCAGGACTGCATAACAAAGTGTGAGGCAGCATCTCATTGACAGTGCAGTCACACGCTGCCTCCCTCATTGAAAATTCAGTCACATGCCATTATGCTACTTTTTATACAATATGATATCCACCTATTCTTAGCAAGCATCGCGTTGAACGCAAGTGGAATAAAATACAGCATGACTGCCCCTTGTGCTATTTTAAACAAATACAGAGCGAAAGCCAAAGTGTTTCCACAGACAATGGACGTAGGCAGAAAGGCATTACATTAGGATTCACAAGTACTTCACTTAACCTAGGCTGCATCGTAACCTAACAACTGCAATAACCAGAGGTGTTCTGGTTAGTGATGCACATTTTTACCAACAACAACAAAAAAAAAGATAAGAAAAAAAAAATCTATTTTTCACCTCTTCATTGCAGCTTTTTGAGTGTGTGAATTTTCGCTTCTGTGTTTTGCAAGAGAGCTGACCATACTAATATGGTTGAAAGAATTCTGCCAAGTTGCAAGACATTACAGTAACTAATTTAACTAAAAGACAGGATATTTTAAAGGACTGGGAATGTTCTATCATCACCAATAAAAAAAAATTACCATATTTCTTAAAAGCAAATGCTGTCTACTTTGATGGAGTTATGGCTGGCAATTTTTTAAGGATTTTGGGGAGAAAAAAAGACCATTCTTTACTTCAATCGTAACAGTAACAAAAAGTTAGCATACAACAGAATCTGTCTCTCCAGCACTTAAATAGAATACCCACTACCTTTATCTCTGAGGAGCTGCAATCCCCATCTGCAGGAAAAAAATAAAATGGATCTGATACTTTTTGAAGGCCAGAGAAGCTGCATCTGTTTACCCCGTTATCAATTTAAAAGAAACGATAGGGTTAGAAGGGATGCTTGGAGGTCATAAAGTCCATCTCCTTGCCTCAAAGAAGTTCAAATGCCTCCTGACAGATGCTTGTCCAGGATGTCCAGAGATGAATATGGCATTAATTCTTAAGGAAATTTATTTCAGTGCTGCCGCTTAAAATGGTTCTACAGGAATGTTTCTGAGCCAATAAAATATCAAAGGAAGCTGGCAGGAGTAGAACATACAGTTTAAGATAACAATTCTCCCTGGAGGAAAGTTAGAACAGCTCTGTATCCTCCAACAAAGCATAGGACAAATATCAACAACATTCAAGTAGAAATGTCAAATCAAAGTTGTAACAAAGTCCTAAATTTGAGCCTAAAAATAAGCAATAGGAACAAATATGTATACAGGCTGTTTGCTAGAGAAAGTCCAGAATAAAAATAAATAAATAAAATATGCCAAGGAGGAACAGAATCACTACAGATTGCAACTCCAGTCATTGGTGACAAACTCGACTTTTATATGAAGTATATACTGATTTACCAGAAAGGTGACAATGACTGTTATGAGCATCTTTAAGGACAAAAATGTAACAATAATGGAAGACTTCAACAGCACTCACATACCCTGGGTAGGTGATACTGAGACAGAGTCTTTACATAACACGAACATTTGTGTTTTGGAAAAATTTGTTAGGTACCAAAAGAAAAATCCTAACTCTTGACTTCGCACTGAAAGGTGTCTGTGACCCAATACAGGATACTTGCTTTCAAAGGCGAGTGTTTCTGCACACAACCAAATCATAAAACAGTGAGCAAAGGAAACCACAGGTACAGGAACAAACCTGTCATCATAAAAATGAGTGAACACAGTTCTCACACAGGTAAGTCAACTTGTTAAAATTCTCTGTAGGGCAAGGACAAGGCAGTTTATAGGCTGTGCTTGAATTTTCTAAAGGCTTACAGGAAGATTTCTTAACCAAAAGTTCATAAAATGCCATGGGAATGTCTTCCTATGAATTAATAACAGATTAAAAGGATAGGAAAGTAAAGCAGGAATAAATAGTAGGACTTCAAATGAAGCATCTGGCCTGAGGCTTACGCTATTTAGTATTTTTGCAAATGATCTGGAAAAGGGGTGGCAGGGAGAGCAACATTTCCTACTGGTGACAAATTATTCAGGGTAGTAAAAAGGGAAGCCAACTGCAAAGACTTGCATAGGAATTTCATGATTCAGAATGATTAGGCAATAAATGTACAGAAAAAGCTCAGTATAAATAAATGTAAAGTAACACACATGGAAAAGCAACTTTAACTGTAGATATTCAGTGACTGAGCCTAAAGTAGCTATTATCTTTCAGGAAAGCTATCTCAGAGCTATAACAGATAGCACCATGAAAACATCATCTTGATACTCAGAAGCACTTAAAAAGGCAAATAAAACATTAGGAATTTTTAGAAAGGAAGAGAAAATGAAAGAGAAAACATGATTATGCCATTTTATAGATCCAAAGCAAGACTGCTGCTGCATGAAATCAAATTTCCCCATCTTGGAAAGCACCAAAGACCAGAGAAGGTACAGAGAACTGCAGCAAGAGTGATCAAAACTCCTCAGCACTCAGAGACAACAAGAGAGGAAATGCTGACATTTCAGGATCCCCATAAAGTGGAAATCTTAGGGTAGAGGAGAAGCTCATTTTTGAAATGTCAGCATATGTTGATTCTGAAACACAATATGCTTCTGGGGACTCTGACAGCTGTTCCTGGAATTACAGCTAAACTGCTGAAGTTTCAAGGCTCAAACACACTGAGGGCAGCCCTGTTACTCAGGGGATCTTAGCCCCTGAGGGCAGTGATTACTGCAGTCCTTTGTTCATGGCCTGCACAGCCCTGGCTACCCTGGATGGATGTGATCTGTTCTGCTGCAGAAGCCTGAGCCTAAAAATTCCCACTGAAGACTTGAACCAAGCTCCTGGAGGGCTCTCCACCTTGTTCTAGGGCTTCCAGAAATCCCACACTCAGGGACCTGGATAAAAGAACTTATGGAAGCTCCCCTTGAAACTCAGACACTCATTTGTCAAACAATTGTCATAAAAGAATTAAAGCTTGAAAATTATTATTTCCCACAATATGCACAGTCTGAGAGATAAGACTACACAGGAACACGTAAGGTAGAAGTGCTCACGTGTGCATAGCTATGGACAGATTTAGAAAAGAAATTGAAGACCAGCTTCAAATCCTTTTTTTTCTACCATCTGAGAAGCATGTTTAAAGTAGGTAATTTTGCTACCTTGCTTAAGGTTTGAAAAAGCACCAGCAGTGTTGTTGGCCAGTCTTCCTGAGTCAACAAACGTGGTGATAGCCAACTTCTCAGCTACACACATTCTATTGCTCAAGTGTCTCTCCAAGGAAATTCAGAAGAAATTTTTAGTCGCAAAGACTCAGAGAAAATTAAAACCATTCTGTTCTACAGTAAAGTTTACAGTAATAAAGTGACCTCAGTCTGGCAGGTAAAGACAGGACAGGTTCCAAAATCAGACCAGAAGCATTTTTCACAGTGAGATTAGATACGCTTGGTAGCAGCTCACCAAGAAATATTTAATATCTTTATATCCCCATTTCCTAGAAGACATGTTCTACTGCAAACAGAAACTAGTACTGTAGCCTGTGGTACACCAGAGGTCAGGCTGGACAATCCCAGTTCTCTCTTCTGCTTTTATAATCTGGGAAACTGCAAATGTCACAGAAAACATCTAATACACTTCAAAGCAGTTCATTTAAAAAAAAAATACATATCTCCCAAATTCCCATGGCAAATATACCACAACTCTAAAGACTTAGTCTTTGCATTATTGTTTTTGTATTTTTTCAAATACATGAAACTCATGACTGTGATCAGTAGCTTAACAAGCAAGACCACACAGGTAGAGAAAGCTATAACTCTAATTTTTATTAGTTTACAATTAATATGCTGCACTTATGTATCTTCTCATCTTTCACATGTTTACTTAATTACTAATCCTTCAACTGAAATTAAAGATTAATATGTATTTCCTACTCTTCTTAAAAGGAATAGAAGACATTGGTTCTTTATTTACTCACCATGCCCCATTTCTTTCTCTCACATATGCCTGTGTCATAGTCACAAATTTTCATGCCTTTCCAAAAAAAAAGGCATTTCTGACCTTCTCACCACTTTTTTTGTTATAAAGAAAGCAAAACAACAGTTTAGGAGCTGTTGTTGACAGACAACCACAGTAGCAATAGCAAGGGATTTACTGGATGGAGATGTCTCAGCTTGAAAGAATCCAGGCAAAATTTCATTCAGTATCAGCTGACAGCTATCATTTCTAGCTTTAATCAATCTCACATTGGAACAAGAAATTCAGCTGAAGCCATCAAGATCCTCCCATTTTGATCAAAGTCTTTATGTATCCCATGGTTTCTGACCAAAAATCTCAAACAACCTGGTGTTCTCAAAATGTATAAATTCCTTCTTTTACTTCTACCCTTATTTTAACTGAGATGACATAAATCAGCTTCAAATTTTACACGTTTCATGAAATCTGTAAAATTTAGCTTTAGAACAAATAGTGGCCAATTTGAAGCCCAGACTAACACAGCACTTCTTTGGACTGATCCCTAACCCTCAACATGGTGTGGCACCAGTTTGAAAAACTAGTATTTATAGCTGGTTAATAACTTACTGCAGTTGAAACTCCAGCCCATTTGAAGTCAATGGGAATGCTGCCATGAGCTCAGTTTGGACTACAATTCCATCATTTTGGTGATATTGTACCAAAAGTTTCATATTTTTTACATTTTATTTTTTAAAAAGCATTTTTTATTATTTATGGGGGTTAAATCTCTGTGTATATGTATTAAAAACAACCTATTAAACGTTTTTTAAGTGAAAACTCAAAGGAATAACTTTATCACAGGCATAGTAAACCATCCTTTTATATATGATTTGTAGCCACATTACTCCAAAGTTCAGAGCCCATCAATTAGTAATTATTTCAATGTGTTACAGTCATTGAAGGAACAGAAGGCCCAAAAGCAAAGCTGTCCTTCCTCTCCCTTAGTTTGATTCAGTCAGGGGCTTTCCAATGGATTTGCTGCAGCTGGCTCAGACTCTGCTCACTCAGTTGGAGGTATATTTATACTGCAGAACCACTCACACAGGCATACAGGAGGTGAATAACCTGCCCCTTACTCAC
>VZTA01004204.1:282-12045 GCA_013398855.1 Mohoua ochrocephala
GTGGTCTCGGTGATGAGTCACCAGGGCCTTGGGAAAGCTGCTCAGGGGTAGAAATGCTGGGGGGTGGGTTGGGTGGGTTTGTGCTTTCATTTGAGCTTTGCTACCTGTTTGCTTGGCATGACTTTGACAGTGTAGACACAGCGAGAAATGTTGACCGTGCTGTTCTGTCTCCTTGTCTGAAGGCTGAACACGCTGCTCTGTTAATTATGTGTTAATGACGTGCCTGTAAAGCTGTTGTTCTCTGCAACAACTAATGCAGCAAGTCGTGACATTTGCCCAGCATGAGCCCTGTGTTGCAGAAAATGGTCACTATAGAGGGGATTGACTTTGCGTGTCTTTGGGTTACCTTTGTTCTGTCCTGGGACTGGTTTGTTTCCCAGTCTCTATTTCATTCCCGTCTATTCCTGCCCAAAGCACTGTGCTTGTGCTTGCTTGCCCTTCCGCCTCCCCCCTCCCCTCCTTTTTCTGGGGGGTTCTTTGGAGATTACAGGAAAGTTTGTTAGAAATTTCCTGCAATGGTAAAACTGTTGCTGGGAATCCATCTGCAAAACCCAGTGAAGTTTGCTACGTGGAATTACACCTGATTAATACATTTCCCTGGGTTGCTTTATTGATGCAAGAGAGAAGAGTGTGTGGTGTGTGGCCCCACTTACGTCAGTATCTGGGAGAAATTTCTAAAATTAAACTTTTTGTGGTTTTTTTTTTCTCCAGGTTTTTTGGTTTGGTTTGGCTTTCTGTAGCCCATTAGTTCATTTCTTCCTCTTTAGAACATTCTACACAATCGCTTCTGCCTGTCTGTAATGCCACGTCCAAAGGTGGTGCTGAGATCCTGAGACGGGCCGAGCCGTGTGGTAGGAATGCCCGGGACTGCACGAGGAGAGCCCACCTTGCCCGCGCACCAGGAACATCCCCGAGGGTCACAGCAAGGCCAGGGTTTAGGATGCAGTCAAAAAGCAGCTCGCGGGCCGAAGGGATGCCGTGCTGCTGCGCGGCGGCGGCTGCAGAGGGCAGTGGATGCACAGCGAAGGCACGGGCTGCCAGCACCGGGCACTGCTGCAGCGTTGGCCTGGTTAGACCGGCTTGGGTGGCCAGGTGGGGTCAGAGACGGGGTCATGTCACCCGTACCGCCACACTCCAGTGGGGACCGCCCGCACTGTGACATCGTGGGCAGAGGACAGGGAGCCGGCTTACTTTTCTTTCTCTGTTACCAAAAAGAATTGATTTATCTTTTTATTAAGTGATATTCTTCCAGCTTCAGGTGAGGCAGCAGCCCCCAGTCGCTGCCAGCCCTGTTGACTGGCATGGGTAGCTCTACCAGCCCTGGGCATCTCAACAGCCTTGGACCTGAAATAGTCGTGAAATAGTCGTGAAATAGTTCACAGCATCAGCGACCTGCTCTGACCTGTTGTGGGGGCTGGACTTTCAGAGGTTCTATTTCTAATCCAGGACAGTGTCTTTGACCTGACTTTTTAAAACAGGCTATTTCTCTTGACAAAGAGAGGAGTCTTTAGAGTATTTAAGAAGCGGAATAGAGTTCCAGTTTTAATAATTTAAAGCCAGGAGACCTGTAGCATCATCTAGTCTGGCCAGCACAGGCCATTAAATATTATCGTTTCTCTGAATAGAGGTCAGTGACTTGCACTTACTTAAAGGATATTTTTCAAGGGGCATTTTGTCTTACTTTGAAGGTGTCATAAAACAGAAAGTCCACTGCTTCCAGTGATTAATCTTTCTTGTGTTTCTTAGGTGTTGTTAGATACACCTAACAACTAATTTTGAGGGAGTAATTTTCCAGAGTAGCTGAAAATCTTGCTCTATCATATTTTGCAAAGGTTTGCAATTTTGCCCTCATATTTTTGACAGATTAGCTATCTTTGTGGCTTCAGCATTGGAAATGTTATTTGTCAGTGAATTGCATTTATTGACAAGTATAATCTAAACTGGAAACTACAAATCCCAAACACTGTTATGTGAATTATTGAAAGGAATGCAGAACAAATTCACTTTGCCAAGTTTACAGGAAATAGAACTATTTCACCATAACTTCTGAGACTTCTACTTTGATTTCCTTTGCTTTTGTCTTAATCAGTGCCAAAAAGTGAGTACATGAAAGCCTGGCATGCTGTTATGAATTGACAGCATGCTACACCCCAGAACACCAGCAAGGCTGAGTGCAGGCAGTGGGCAGCTCTGGCCATGCTTACCAAAGCCAGATGTAGATTTGTAGTTTGGAACACACATGTCAGTTGTGACAGGATTGCCACAGCTCCCCGTCCTTTCTCTGATCTTTCCTGAGCTAGAGAACATGCAGATATTGATAGGGAGCAATGAACACAACTGCCAGCCCCACGGCAGGGCTCTGTGAGCCCTGGGGAAGATGAGCTAACCTAGCTTTGCCCTGCTGCAGGCTGCATAGATTGCTAAACTGAGTCTGTAGTAGTCGAGGCCATAGAAAAGAGGGAAAGCATAATCTTAAAAAAAAAAGTTTGAAAGGAAAAAAAGCATTGAAAAAGCATATTCCCTCATAATTGCATACAAACTTTTTTCCTTGCACTTGCATTACTTGGTTTAGATTTCAGGTTAGGTTGGTATTAAACACTCAAGTCCTTATTAAGAATCTAAAACTGAAAGAGATGTTCTTTCTGAGATCAACAGGTAAAGTAACCACATAGTACCATGAGGATGGGACATATGATCCCCTTTGAGGTTTCAAAGACAGCTACATTAATTTTTAAAGAATGTTTTTTTCCAAAACTGTGTCCAGGGGGTCCCGAGGTCTCCATTGTCACTGGGTGTGCACACTGAGCTGGGTTAGTTCTACTGAAACAACCAGATGGACCTGTGCATTCTCTCTGCTTAATCCCTGAGACACAGCTGGCTCATTTCACATGCTGTTCATATCAATAGATCACTCTCTTCAGTTTTGAAATACTGAAGTTTCTGTTGCACCTACCAGTGGAGAAAATTGTTCCCTCTTCTGTTTAGAAACATTTGCTATCTCTAACTTAGAGATATTGACTATCTCACTTCCATCGGGAAGTACAAAGGGTATTTGCCAGGTAGTCGGCCTCTTTTGTTTGGTGTTCTGGTAGATGCCAGAGAACAGATAGAGACACGTTAGCTCTTCTCTGTCTTAAAATTCCTTAAAAAAAAAGGAGGAGGGGGAGGGAGGATTAGTCAAATTCAGAACAAATTTTATGGCATGAGTCATCATGCTGGAGTCAGGGATGTGATTTGTTTAAACAGCAGCTTTCTGTATAATTAAGGATTTAGGGATTGGGCTTTTCTTAGGAAGTTACTTGGAAATAAACTGGAGCCAATTTTAAACTGGATTTGAAGCTGGTATAAAAGAGATGAGATGCATTCAGGGAAAGTTAACTAAGGAAATAGAATTATCAACAGGACTTTTTAAAAAATCAGAGCTAAATGGCACAATGCTGTAATGAAACCACGGCCAGCAGTGTCTGGTTCCTCATGTAGCTAATTAACCTGACTGTTCCCCTGCCATTTTTAATTGTTAACGGGGACCCAGACTTGCATTACCTCAATCTTTTAGTTCTAAGACTAAAGGAGCTAAGGAAAAATGCTGTCTTTTAAAACATTTCATGTTGCAGTTTGACAAGCATTACATTTTTTAGGTTAATGGTCAAGATTTCCAGCAGATTCCCATACTTACAGGAAATGTTAAGTGTAATGAGATATGCACAAGAAGAAACAATGTGGTATAGTAATTCTGTTTGTTGCTGTAGTGAATAGCCTTTGCAACTTGGAGTGAGTAAACCTTTGCATGTGTCTGCTGTATCCTTCTCATTAGTCATGGGATTCCTTGGATGTTTGATAAAACTACTTCTCTTCTATCACACTTTAAACACAATTATGAGCATAATTCAAGTCTTGGAAATTGTCAGTTATAAAGGTCCCAGCCAAATACTTTATTCTTTGTCAAGATTAAGAACTAGGTAAGTTATAAACATATGAAATTCTCATTGATTTTACTACAAATTCAGCTTGTGCATTTTAGAGGTGAATTTGTGTCAGAGTCCCATATGTTCATCCTAACAATATCACTGTGGGTTTTTTTTCTCTTATTAAAAAGGAAAAGGAAGGTGAAACAGCTGCCTTTATCATGATGTGCTTCAGCCAACACTGCCTTAATAAGCCTTTGTAAAGAGACAGCCAAGGCTCACCAGTTTGAAGTCCAGGTTGCACAGGGAGCTTCAGTTTTGATCACGGTTGTGCACTTTACAGTTCTCTATTTGTTTTTACCCATATCTGCTGGAAGTCAGTAACTTGAGTCCTACTAAAAGTATTTTGTGGACATCTCTGATGTCTTTTTAAATTATGTGAGGTAGCTTTAAAAAAATGAAATGTTAACAAGTACCTCCATTTGAAATCTTAGTTTATAGATGTTGGATTTATGCTACAAGGATTTGGTGGAATTTTAAGAATTGGATATGAACTGTAAGTATTTGACAACATTTTTTTGAAGGTATGGGAGCAAAAAAGGATTCTATGCCATTTGGGGAGGCTATTTAATAAAACTGAATGTACTTTGCAAGGATAAATTGTGACCAGACAGCTTTATTCATATTGGTCATGTTGGAAAAACCGGAGTATCTTAGACGATTCAAAAGCGTATTTCACACAGATACAGGGCTGTGGCTCTGCACACCAGCGTCCTACTGCACATACAGTGCTTATAACAGGATGAGGGAGTACATCTCCTTCAGAAACCCCCAGCAGTTTGACGCCTCGCTCTGTCCTTTAACCACTTCATGACAGTGCATGTGTATTTTAATACATAGTGGTTGGTGTCTGACACTATTTCTTGTTCCTCTCTGAAGGAATTCCTAACTCTTTATTACTGCTTCCTGTTTTGAAAGACACTGCCTTATGTTGCCAAGTGGTATGGTAGTAAACACAGAGTGCAGTGTTGAGAAAAAGGAAAGGCTTCCATTTAGTTTACTGTTCTTGAGGGTCCATTGGGACCAACTAATGGATCCTTTTTGTGCTTCTCAGTTAATGAACAAATCATGTCAATTGACACAGTTTTCTAGTCCTGAGTATTTTTTCCTGTGTGTCTGGAATAGGAATATTGTGATGGAAAAACTAAGTGCCATAGAAAAAAGCACAGATCTAGCAAAGAAATGGGGTTACTCACTAGCAGATGGGTGAGATGGGTGGGAAGCATGTTTCATTACAGCCACATGGGTGGGGATGTTATTTGGGAGATGAGGAGGAATAGGATTGACAAGGGAGGTTAGAGCAATAGTTCTTTAAACAGGGAGGAGAAGACTCCAGACAACTTGTCTCCAGTCCCAGCAGACTAGCCTTAAGGCCAAATTCACTCGTCTTTAGGTGACTAGTTATCATAATCAAGTTCAGCAGACTGTGAGGCTGAGATTTGTTGTATTTCTATAGCATCATGTGGGTGTGCTTGTATTCTGTCAGCACAAGAAGAAGATAGTGCTTTTCCTAAAACGTCTGCAGTTCAGAGGTCTGATCCTCTCAGGTGCTAAGGGTCCAGTAGTGCTTCTGGAGCTGATCAGTCAGGATATATCTGCAGTTACACAAACAGCACGGGTCAGGACGATGACAGACACTTTCTTACAAAGGAAAGGAGACAGGGAAGGAGACAGCCTGGAGTACAAGGAAAAGCATTACCATAAAGTAATGTAGCCTGTGAGCCTGACTGGACTGGGCATGAAATACCACTACATTGAAAGGAAATCATATTTATCTCAGTGGTGCCGCAGCAAGCGAAGGCTCGCCAGACTGAACTGTAGTCAGTAACCCTCTGGAGGCTCAGGCTGGATTTCTGGAGGATATTTTATCCATAATTTTTCTATGTTTCCTGAAGCAGGACTTTAGTGACAGGTTTGCTGCTGCATGGTTGTGTGGTTTTTCTACTGTGTGTTCAAAGGGGTCAAGAATACTGATAATCATTAGGCTTATTAAACAGGGAAATCCTACTCCAGCCGATTCCTGCACTGGTGTGGACCCTGCTGTGCTGATTTGTCCTTCCCTGTGGTCATCCTAACCCTTAACAGGCTCAGGCTCAGCATGTCCAAACTGCAGTGCTCTGTGTGGCTGTGGGAGGCAGGTCTGCTCCACACAGCACAGATTCTCCTCCACCAGAGCAGGAGACGTTGTACTGCATGAGACTGGGGGCACTAATCTCCACTTTCCCAGCTATCCTACATCCATCTTTTAAGACTTTCTTTCTACTGCCCAGAAGAAAAATGAACAGTGTTGGGCATTGTTGGGCTACTGCTTAACAAAAGACACAATTTTTGCAAATACTTTGGCTTCAGTTTTACCTGGGGTCATATTTCTTTTAAAATTTAAGGCAGCCTTCTCTTTGACAGGGATGACAATTTCTTTCAAGATTGCCACAGGACTCAAAAACTCACCAGTAGGCAGCATAGTGGCAATACAAGTAAGGAACTGTTTTCAGGTTTCACAGCAGATTACCATTACAACTCAGAAATGAGATCTTGGAGTTTGGTAGATAATTCCATGAGAATGCAAGCTCAGTGAGGGTCAAAAAGACAAAGCAAATGTTAGCTGTTAGGAAAGCACTGGAAAAAACTGCACATTATCTTCATAATAGCCAAAACACCATGATTCCTCTACATCTTAAATTCTGAGAGTCACTCTATCTTCTTTTATCACGAAGGATACAGCATAACTGGAAAAAGCTCTGGAAAGGACAAGGTGAATGATGAAGGCATGGAGCAGTTACCACAGGGGATGTAATCATGGACCAGCTAGCATGAATAAGATGGGATTCTTCATTCGGGAAACGAGGTGGCTGAAGGTAGAAAGTGATGGGGTTTGATGAAGAAATGGTCAGTGTGAACTGCTGGAATCAGTGAAGGTCTCTCCACATTCTTCTGTGGGAGGCAGCAAGCACCAAATGATTTTAGCAGGTTACATGTTCAGAACACAGAACACTGAGTGTTGTTTCATGTAACACATCCTAGTCAGAGGATGCTCTGGAAGTTAAAATTTTACATACATTCAGAGAAAGACTGAGTAAATTCACAAAACAGAAGCTTTCACCCATGTCAGGAAGTCTCTGGGCTGAAAATGACCGAGGTCTTCATCATAATTTCTAAGTAAAAGTACCAGTAAGGGATCCGTTTCTTGTCATTGATGAAGAGTTAAATATCAGGTGAGACAGACATTTAGTCTTGCAGGTAGGACCTTTTTTATCATTACCCTGGATTTCAGAGCATTACAATCAGTTCCATACATTTAAGAGTTAAATATAAGAAATACTGAAGTGTGAGATTACTCCAGGTTACCTAAAACTGGCCTAATGCCTTTTTCACCTTGAAAAAATCTATAGATTTTAGTGGGAACGAAGAGCAAGACTGGTATGTCCCAAAAGTGCGTGGTGTTTTCAACCACATTGTTTGCCTCCACCTTCAAGAGTTAGAAGCAACATTTACTTCTGGTGGGAGAAAGGGCTAGAGCAATGCTTTGGAGTGACAAAGGTGTTAACTGTAAGGGAAAGGTCGGTGCAGATGACAGCTCTCTCAAGAGCCAGTTCTGGACTGGGGAATGAATATTCTTGAAAAGCAAGAATTATCATAAATTTAGCTTATTTTTGCTCAAGGTACAAAATGTGCCTCCATCCTGCTTGCTCTGACGATACACCATAGAACTGGACATGTCTGGACACAGAACCGTTTTTCAAAGCAGGAGGGGCTGCTGTAAATGCTCCTTTCCATGAGGAGCAGGTGAGAGCACAACCATCACTTGTCTGCTCATGTTCTCTGGAGGGTTCCTGAGCGCCTCTGGCCATGAAAGTGCTGCTCATGGGATGAAAGCTTTGTGCATGAGAATCCATGTTCCTTTGCTGAATTCCACTGTTTTCCATTTGAACGTGAAATCTCTGCAATTCTCCAGGGCTGCTTTGTAGCATTTTTATTTCAGTGATGTAAGAGCTGCCTGTTACTGCCAAGCCCATAATTAAAGCAGTGTTGACTGGTAAGTAATGGGCTGCAAAAGGTGTACCAAAAGATAATTAAAGACACATTCCAGATAAGCAGGGCATGAGCAGCCTTTTTATGAGGTGTTAATGTCTGAAGACCAACTAGTGAAATTGATCTTGCCTCCTTCAGGATGAAAGTTCTGCTCAAACATCAATAGCATTGTACTGCCCCAGAAAATGTTTGAGGTAGGGATTTCTGAAGGGTGTTTGTCCTAGGACTCCCCAGGCAGGCGCCTGGTCACAGAGCCCTTCTGCACTGGGTAATTCAGCATACCACTCATGCTAGCATGATTTTGGAGGCACCTTTGCAACTCCTAACGTGAGGGCTGCTCTGGAGAGAGAGAACCGAGGTGCTTCCAGTGCCCTGCACGGGTTAGGTGCAAACCTTTTTTTCGAGAGCTATTTTAAAGAGCACTGTGACTAGTCCTTGTCTAATAATTATGTTGTTGCTCCTAAATGCACTTTACCTATTTATCCTTCATTTCTGTTCTATTTGTGGCTTGTCCCACCTGTGATTTGGATTCCTCTGTAGATGCACTTGTACCACAACTGGCATAAAGGAACCTTGGCAGAATGGGTTTCCACATTGGGACTCTACTTAAATCTATAGCAAAATTCCATGGATTTTTGGGGAAGTCTGAAGACAATCTATGAACTAAAGAGATGGTTTTGTTAAGCATGCTGCTTCGGGTATTCCTGCTTCTTTTCCCACACTCTTCCCATTTCCCTGTTTGTGAAATGAATCAAAAGGAGGGGTCAGAACACTGTTTTCCTGATAGGATTTAGAGAGGAGATGCGGGAGCTCACAAACAGTTGCTTTGATTATCACTGACACGCGACAGCATGACGATGCCAAGGGAACATGGGCAGCAAGGGCTGGTCAGTGTTCTTGATGGATCAGTGTACGGTCAAACTGCAGCTGTGGCAGAAATTAGCTCTTCTGTTAGGCCAAGTCCATGTGTCTCAGCAGAAAAGGAGGAAAAGGAGGGGGAGGCAACGATTGTCATCTTCTTTCCTGGAATCTGACTTAAAAACAAAACTCGCAATCTCTATCAATTAGCATTGCAAAGAAAATCTCTGAAAATGAAGGGTGTAAAGAGGCTGCCTGGCAGAGTGCCTCAAACAATAACTCTGGGAAGTGTGAACTGCTCTCTCCATAGCTAGGGGATGTTAACAAAAGCCTGTTCTATTTGAGCCGAGCTAGCAATGATGGACAGTCGCTATTTGCAAGAAGTGCAAGTCTGTGCAAGCCTCTGCTGGCTCCTTCTTATCTCTTCTGCACTGGCTGTGTCTATAAGGTGTGTATGTGTGTGTTGGAGGAGGTGGTTTCCCTGTTCTTTTGAGCTCAGCATTGCAGGCTGCCTACAGGGGCAGCTTTGTGTTGTATTTAGTCCCATGAGGTGATGTTTTCTGCCACGAAAACTGGAAATCCAGAAAGAAAAATTTAAGCATTTGTTCTAGCCTTCCCTCTGCCCAGATGAATGAGTAATCTCTCTTTGTATCTCGCAAACACCCTTGGTATCCTTGATCCAGTGTAGCATGTACCCCGTGGACAGTTGTATTGGAATTGCAGAGAGATGGAAGGGTCATATGCAATTCCATACTTTATAGTGCCAGTTCCAATTGAGGCTCCCCAGTTCTCCCTTACCCTTTGCCCCTGTGCATCCCTATCCCACGCCGATGCCTGAATTAAGCTCACCAAAAAACTAAACTGGCCAAAAAAAAGTGATCAGCTTTTTTTGAAGGAGCAGCTGCATGAGCTTTGCCAGCCAAGCGTGCACTGGAGATGGCTTGTGCACGACTGTGTGCAAAGCCCTGTGGGGACTTCAAGGCAGCTAGAGGTGAACCCTGCATGGTTAGAACAAGAATCAAAAGCTGAAGCTGAATTTGCTGTAGTGAACACTGTCAATAAAACTATGCCCCCAAGCTTTAAAAGTCTGCTTATTGTATCTGAGCCTTAGTCCACCCCTACCTTCATCTATATCTGAATAATAGAAGTTAAATAAAACCGAAGGACTAGAAACACCTCTTGACTCTACATAGAACTGCTGAACCACTTGCCACATGACACCTTTTTTCCTTTCTCCCACATGATAATTCTTGCCTAAATAGAAATTTTGCTGTTTATATGGACAGGAAAAACTTCAAACTGTCCTGGAGCTGTGGAGGAGAAAAGAAATTGTGTGGAATGGTTTTGTGCTATGACAGTTCAGGCTTATGGGGATGCTAAGGTAGAGGAAAAGGGAGAGGTACTGAGAAATTGCTTCAAGCTGTTGTTTCCAGATGTTTTGGACTACTTGCTGCTGTCATCCCTCTGAAATTCTGTTTCCATATGTGCTCCTGCTTGAAAATATTGTTTCAGTGAGGTGGTTTCTGAGGGCATTTACCTTACCTTATGGACCGAGCTGCTGAAGGACTCCAGTCTCTGGAGTACTGGATTCACAGGAGCTGACTGTCATCCCTGTGGGGAAGGACATTAATTTTTTGTTGTGAAGCACTGTGACGGTGTGTGTAATGTTAAAACCCTTGTGCAGCTCAACCCAAAAGTGGCTGCATGGATGATGGGTGCACTGGTCCCTGCAGAATGCAAACAGTGTGTAACAGCTCACAGACACTTTGTCCCTGTACCCTTCAGCTTCACAGCAAGCTGGAGTGGGTCCCAAATTTGAAAAATGACTGGGGACATTTTGAGATGAAAAACACATGATGTCATGATGCTGCTGTTCTTGAACACCTTCAGCGATAGCTATTAATGGCCTCATTTGACAAATTATTACACTGACTAATTGATTTGCTTCTCTTTTAACATCTACTCCTTTTCAGTGTTGCGACTGTTGCTCCCTGTGAGTCCCTTATGTCACTCTTGGCTCTCTTAAATGATATTTCTGGCCTCTCTTTTGGATTAATATGTTGCTCACGATTTCACCTTGGGCTGATAGCACAGACCTTGCTTGTTCTGTACCTGACTTGGATGAGCAGAGCTGTCTGGAGGGGAAAAAAAGCTGCCCTAGGACAGGAGAACTTTGTGCTGAGCTCTTCAGCAGGCACTTGGGAGGGAGACTGCTCCGTCTCACCTGGGTGACCTCGGAGTGTGCTGGGGGAGGCTTTGTCCTTTACTGTGAACAGTGGGTGTTGATGCAATGTCTAGTAAAGCCACCAGCATTTTATTTACTGCAGTAAAGCTGATGAGAAATGTCCCACGGATGGGAATAGGAGCAGGGTAACCAAATGGGGAAGACAAGGACTTGTTCACCTGGGTGCAGTAAGAGCTGGGATGGTTTGCCTTTAGGAGAAGGGTGGTATGGAAGCCTCCTTGTATTGGGGGAGCACCGGGTTTCCAGCAGAGGTCCAGGCCTGCAGTGCAGAGAGAAGGGGAGCTCCCTCAGAGGGCTGAACCAAAGGTGGAACATTTTTTCATTAAATGATTCGCTCTCCATTTGAATTAAAGAAACGTGGATGAGTTGGTGGCAGCAGCGGGGGCTTCGCTGGGAGACACTTTGGCTCTTTGGATGAGGCGAGCCCTCATTATGTGTATTTTGGTGATGGGATGACAATGGAGGTGTGGGAGACGGCTGTGAGTCACCCTCGGAGCTCCGGCGGGGCCGGGCCAGGTGGGTGGGGGTCGCTAAGGGCCGGGGTGGAGGGCTCTTAAGGCACGGAGCGGCCAGTGCCACTCCACCGCCCGCAGACCTCGGCCCGCATGGAGCTCGCCAGCCTGCTCCCCGCCAGCCTGGCCCCCGCCAGCCTGGCCCCCAGCCCCG
>VZTA01004204.1:17629-42635 GCA_013398855.1 Mohoua ochrocephala
GGCCCTGGGCCCGGAGCGCAGGACCCGGGGGCTGCCGTGCGGGCGGGCAGGGCGCGAATGAGCCCCGTGAGGCGGTCGGGTAGTGCTCGCACGGGGCTCTCCAGCCGGTGTGCTGTGTACGTGTGCCCTGTGCTAACCCTGCTCTCCTCCTGTGCCAGCTGCGCCCGCTGTCCCACGGAGGAACTCTGGTATTCCTGATTGTAGACAACTGTTGAAAGAGTAAGATGGAGGAAAAAGAGAAGAAGAAGCATCGTGCAAAGCACAGCGGACCAAAGGCAGAGAAGAAAAGGAAACGTTATCTCAATGACCTGGGAATAGGAGATGAGGAGAATGCACGGAAGAGAAACCCCAAAGCCTTTACGGTTCAGTCCGCTGTGCGGATGGCCAGGACTTTCCATCGGTGAGAAGTGGGGACTGGCTGTAGAGCGTGCAGAGGCGGCTGGAGGGATGGGTGTTGGCCGGGGCTTCTTTGTTACTTTGGGTAGAAATACGCAGACTGTAATTTTCACTGGTGCGTCTGCATGGCTTTCCTCATTGACCCGGTCACGGTGTAGTTTGTGTGTGTGTGTGAGCAGTGGGATGCTTTGTGCATCTCCGTTACATTGTACGCTGTGTTAATCATTGGAAAAAAACTGTAGCTCCTTGGGCTCAGTGGGAGTCCCACATACGTACTGGTGTCTGTGCTTGTGCTCAACCTTTGTGTTGAAGCTTTTGCAAACGCTGAAGACTTTCAAACAGTAAATGTCACTGTCTATGACATTCCTGTATTTATTTATTACGAATTTCTTCTCAGAACTCAGGATCTGAAGACTAAAAAACACCACATTCCTGTGGTTGACCGGACTCCTTTGGAGCCACCTCCCGTGGTGGTGGTTGTGGTCGGCCCTCCCAAGGTTGGGAAGAGCACCGTGATAAAGTGCCTCATTAAGAACTTCACAAGGCAAAAGCTGGTTGAAATCCGAGGTCCTGTTACAATTGTTTCAGGTGAGAACAGAGATAGGAGAAATGGAAGTGCTTGCTTTGTGCTCCTTACTTGTCTTGCTTTGAGAGCTGGGATGTGTTCATGTTCTCATAATTTTTGGTCATTTTGGAGAAATCATTTGGATGTGTGATCTGGCATGCTTACAGTAAAAGAAGATCTAATAATTTCAAATTAAAAAATTATATCGTAGCAGAATTACAAACAGGTAAAACCAGACACTTCTGCAGTGATGCATGTTGGATGACTTACATGCTAGACCAGAATCTGAGTCCCAGATACTCTGGAGGAACTTCAGGAATGTGCCCTGAAAACTGTGCTAATTGGTTTGTTCCCTCTGTCTCAGTTTTTGGTGCTTAATTCTGTTTTCAGGTAAAAAACGCCGGCTGACCATTATTGAATGTGGATGTGACATTAACACAATGATTGACCTGGCTAAAGTTGCTGATTTGGTGAGTTAACAATGGAATGTGACTTCTGCTGTAATTTGTATTGAAAATACTACTTTTGATTGGACTGCATCAGTGTCTGATTTCTCTGTGCATTTTTGCTATCGAAGGTAAAACTGTCTTTGGTTTCAAAGAGAACAACACCTAAGATCTTTGACACACCTAATGTTCTGGAACAACCCCGGGACTTTCCTCATCCTGGGGGTGGGGGAAAGTAAAATGTGTGTGTTTGGTGGTGGGGAGGATGTGAAAGAAGGGAAATGCTACTGAGCTTCATTGCTAATGCAACTGCTGAACTTTGATTGGAAGGTGTTGTAACAAGCCAAGGTGGCACAGTGACTTCTCATTAAGGGATTTGGTTGAACCACATAAAATGTGAAAATGATTTTTAGTCAAGAAGTTTTCACCTGATGTTCAAAGTAGAAATATGTATTAGTTTGTTGGGTTTTTTAATGCGCTCTGAGGCCTCCATCTATGAAGAATGTTGTGTAGTAAAAGAATTGATTTCAGTGGAATGTGGTGACTGTTGTCATTTACTTGCAGCTTTCGGATCAGGGGATTCCATCAGCTGATACTGGGGTCCAATGCATGATCCCTTTGTTTAGAATTTTACTTTACATGCGGGTTTGGAATATATTATTCACAGCTGATTAGGGTTCGGTATCCTTGTCTAAGTATTAACTATATAAATATCTAAAAAATGTGTACACTGATCTAGATATTCTACTTGCATGTTTTCTACTGAGTAAGGGAGATGTACCAAATGATACATGTGCTTCTGCTAGTAGATGTGGTGGGTGTTGCAGATTCTGTGTGCACATGCTGGTGCAGAGAATCTGTTTGGGTTTATTGTTAGGAGGCTGAGATTACATCTGTGCTTGAAGATTTGTCATCAGTGCCTGTGTGCTTTAAGTTCTTTATTGTTAAGACCCTAAACCAACTTTGCTTCCATTTTCATGTGGCTGTTGGCTGCTGTTTTCCTGCGTCAGGGCATTTTAGTGATGTGTAACAGCAATTGCAACAAGTGAAGTAAGTTTGTCTCATTTTACCAAAAGACTTGGCCCTAGTGGTGTTAGTGCATCCAAGACACCGATACAAGAGTTTATTAATTTTCTAAGATGTTCCTGAAAATGTTGGAAGATAATGAGTTTTGCATATTTTATATTCCCCAGACTTGTTCAGCTCTTATTATAATACTGAATGCATTCCTGGAGCATCTAGAACATCTTTGGCAGCCAAGTTCCATACTTCAAATAAAAAGCCAAAGGTGGTTTTCAGGGTACATGAAAGTAAACTACAGAACCTTTTGCAAAATTTTGTTTCCTGAGAAGCTTAAGAGTTTAAAGGTGTGGTCTTTGAAATTAGCTCATATGGGCGCTGTGGTATTGCTGTAGTGAAATGTGGATATTGTGTTTTCAGGTTCTAATGCTCATTGATGCCAGCTTTGGATTTGAGATGGAGACATTTGAATTCCTGAACATTTGCCAGGTACATGGCTTTCCCAAAATTATGGGAGTTCTTACCCACTTGGACACATTCAAGAACAACAAACAATTAAAGAAGACTAAAAAGAAGCTGAAGCACAGATTCTGGACCGAAGTGTATCCGGTATGACATTTAACATTAATTTTTTCATGTATTTTGCTTTATGGAAGCTAAATTAAAAGTGGGTCAATACTGAAGTGTTTGTTACGTTCTTACATCTTTTAAATAGATCAGTGAACAGTGTTTATACTGTATCAGATTGTTTTATCTTTCTTGTATTTGCTGAAATACTTGTGTGATTATTCTCTATCCCAGTGTGATAAGCTGCTAAATTTGCTGCTACTAGGTCTGTTAACGCAGGTGCTGTGCAAGGAGGATCTGCTTGTAGGTCTGTGTGAGGTCTTCAGGATGTGAAGGGTTTTCCATTAAGATTTCAGGGACAATTTTCATGTTGAAGTAAACTGGTTAGTTTGATCTTTCAGAACCAATTGTAATGTGCAATTTTCAATTAAGATTGATAAGTTAGAATTACATTACTGTCTTTTTTTTTTTTTTTTGTTAGTTTTATGGGTATTAAATTGATGCTTCATGTTTTTATGTCTTTTTCATGTGTTTAGGGTGCTAAGTTGTTTTATTTGTCTGGGATGGTTCACGGAGAATATCAAAAGCAGGAAATTCACAATTTGGGACGTTTTATCTCGGTTATGAAATTCCGGCCTCTTACGTGGCAAACGTCTCACCCGTATGTTCTTGCAGACAGGTGTGTGCTTTTCTCTCTGTTCTTCAATCTCAGCCTAGACAGTGCCTTGTTTTTTGGAAAAGCTGTATTATTAGCCTCAGCTCTGTGTGTGAGTGGATGCTTGGTGTTCCCTGGGTGGCTTTGGGCAGGGAAGGTGCCTCTGCAGGTTTGTGCCCTTCGGCCATTTGGTTTTCACTTGTGTCAAATCATGTACATACCTCTGGTATATTGTAAACACTACTGAAACACAGAATAATTGAAATGCTTGTTGATGATTATACCGAGTTTCTGTGGAAAAGAAACAGCATTCCAGTGATTAAACAACAGCTGGTGAATTAGTCCTCTGAGTTCCCTGGAATATCCTTTCTGCTCCGTCTGCCTGGGCAGCATTGGATTCAGTCTCTTTGGAACATGAAAGTAATCTTGATGGCAGCTGTGCCTACTTGAGAAATTACCTCACCTTTCATATTTTATTGCCAGAATGCTTACAGTTATGACTAAACTCCCACAATAATTCAGGGTGTCTTGAATGTGCCTCTTCTTTAGCTCTAATTCTTCAGGAAAAATTGTCAGAGAAGTAGATAAGCATCATGCAAAGTCCTGCAAAATACACAAAGCAAAGAGAGGGGAAATGCAAAGCCCACATTCTGTAGTTTTTCAGTACCATTTGCTTTAGGTTGCTGTAACTGTTGCAGTTTCATAATTATTGGGTCAGCTTTGAGCTGATCTGCAGCCAGGACGTGTGTCCCATTCTCTTGCTTGGCTCTGTGTTTGTGCTGCCTCCCACGTGCAGTGTAGAAAGGAGTTTCTCCCTCCTCTGCCTGCCAACAGCCAGGCTTTTTCCTGTGGTAGCTTTTGTGTTGCTCACCACCATTCTTAGGGAAAAGAAGGTATTGTGTGGCTGCAGGGAATGTGACATTCAGCTGTTTGTCCTCTAATGGTAACATTGATTTGAGGAGGGTTGTGTGTGCAAAGCCTATAAACAGTGGTTAAAATGTGCTAAGAAAGCAGTACATGTTCAGTGAAATGTCAGGAAACCTTCTGGAAATATATTGTTGAACATAATTATAGAGCTTTAAAATAACAATTTTAAAATGTTTTTAGAAGGTCTTTTTTTCCATGGATTTTTTTTTTCTTATGATAATTCAGTTGTGATTGTTAGAGTCTGCAGATCATGCAGTGGCAGCAGTGATGTTCTCTTTTCTTAAATTACCTTTTTTCAAAAGTTACCATTGTGACTGCTGGATATTTTAACTGTCATTGTAAATGTTGGGTAGAATGGAAGAGCTGACAAACCCCGAGGATGTTCGAATCAATCCCAAATGTGACAGGAAGATATCGCTGTATGGATACCTGAGAGGAGCGCACCTCAAAAACAAAAGTCAAATTCATATGCCAGGTAATTTATCAGATTCTTAGAACTCTTTCTGTACTGATCTGTGAAAAACAACATAGCTGAAATGATTTATATCTTTAAAGGGTATGTTATACACCAGATTTTTTCACCTGTTCTGGTTTTGGAAATTGTTTTTCATAATGCGCGTTTTTGTGAAAATAAGTCTTGTAATTAGTTCTGCTTTTAATTGTGCAGTTTTGTTGCACTGATAAACGCAATATTCAGAGTATTTAAGGTTTTTCAAAGGTGTATCACTTTAAAAGGTGCTTAAAGTGCAAAACATGCCAGCCCTAACAATGAAAAGTAAATTTGGCTTGTGTAATGTATTTCTTATGCTCATTGAATAATTTAATATTTTAAGTGAACGATTAAAACGTTTAAATTAAGAAATACTTTAATAATAAATGTACAGACCTACTCAGAAAAGTGAGCCATTGTTTTTCTCATTTAAAAACAAGCAAACAAACCCAAAGCTTTGCAGGATTCTGGTGAATTTATGTATGCTTCTCTAAGTTCAGTGGTAAGGCAAGGGAATTGGATGTTTGGTACAGAGCTTCCTGTAGATGAATCACTGAATGCCACAATGTTTGGGTTTGGTTTGTTTGTTTGTTTGTTTTTCCTTTGGGTACTTTTTTGTTTGGTTGGTTGTTTTTTGTTTTGTTTTTCATTGTTGTTGTGTGGTTTTTGTTTTGTTTTATTTTGTTTTCAAATCTCTTCATGGTGAATTGCACAAATTTCAGGATCAAAGCTTTGTGCAAACTCTGTTGCTTCCTTTGTCTGTCACCCCAGGTGTAGGAGACTTCACTGTAAGTGATGTGAGTTTCCTGCCAGACCCCTGCGCTCTCCCTGAGCAGCAGAAGAAGCGCTCCTTAAATGAGAAAGAGAAGCTCGTCTATGCCCCTCTTTCAGGGGTCGGGGGCATTGTGTATGACAAAGATGCTGTTTACATTGACCTTGGTGGGAGCCATGCTCATGAAAAAGAAGAGGTAAGAGAATGCTGTTGGTGATTTGAATTCTCTTGGAAAATGTAGTTTTTATCCTTGGAGGCAAAATAAGTGTTTAAAAATAAGCTTCTTTAAAATACTCAATCCTTATCTATCCATAGTGGGTAAACTTCTTTTCTCCTTCATGGATTTCAGAGAAGGGATATTTCTCTTATCTGTTATTGTACAAAACACTAGAAGATCAGCTAGTATTAAGTACCTAAAGTTTGTGTAATAACTTCCCAAATATTGTCCTGAGATATATGAAAACTCTTGGTGCTGGACTGTTATCACTCTTATTTTGCAGAGCATGGTGATTGTTGGGAGAACACTTTAAGGATTTGACTGGTCAAAGGGAGAAAGAAAAAAGATTTGCCTACAAACAAATTGCATTCAGTTTTTTTTTTCCTGTATTATGCTAAATGTTAAATACCTTTGGGTCCGTGATGATGTGTGCTCACTGATATTTAATGTAGTGGTTGCATCCTGTGAAGGAGTCCCTCTCATTTTTCTTGGGTTGGTATTAGAGATATTCTTGAAATGTGAAGAGGGGAAGGGAGAGTTTGCTATTCTATTCTGAGAAAATGTTTCTTTAAAATGCCCTGCAATTTTTTCTTGCATATGCATATTTCTGCTGGTTTAGACTGACAGCTGTCATTAGACATTTGTTTCTTCATTTTAATTGAAAAGTAAAAAAAAATCTTGCCATTCCAGGAGGAAGTGAGACCCAATCATGAACTTGTTCAGAGCCTCATCTCCACACACTCAGCCATTGATGTTAAGATGGCATCGAGCAAGGTCTCCCTCTTCATGGACTCTACACCCTTGGGTTCGGAAGATGTAGGACAAGGGTAAGTTTTGAATGCTGAGCAGTGTTTGAGTGTGAATGAATCTCTAATTTAGGAAAAATTCTCAACAGAGCACAGCTAGTAAAATGACATATTGTCTAATTCTTCCCCTTCTGAGATTACTCATATGCCACACTGTATTTTGGGATAGAAATAATTGGTACTAGAAAGTTTTGCAAGCAGTGTAGTCCTGCCTTCCAGGAATTTCTTGCTGATACAAGTAACATTTCTGTTTTAATTCATTCCATGGAAAATGCAGACGTTTCTTGGAATGATTTTTGGCTATAACATTCAATATTCTTGAATAAAGAGACATTAAAGAATGTCAGTGCCTTTCCAATGTTCTACATAGCCTCGCTTTGTTTGAAAAAAAATTCATAAAACTGCTTGAAAATATTAACATGAAGCTTCACAGTTTCGTTAAAATTTTCTTGTACTTTACCATCTTATCCCAAATGTGATCTTTGGGAAAACAGGTTTGTGATGCCAAAAGAAGAGAGACAGGTGGATTTGAAGACTGGAAGAGTTCGTCGGAAGGCCATATTTGAAGATGAGGAGAAGGAAAATGATGATGTAGCGAGCGATGAGGAAGATGACCAAGAGGAAGGAGAAGAAGAAGCAGTGTCTGAAGATGGAAGTGATGGTGATGATGAAAATGATGCTGAGGAAGAAAGTGAGAGAGAGCTCTTAAGGGAGGGAGTGACTGTTAGGAGAGCCAAGCGTCTGAAAACGGAGGTGGCTCAGGAAGAAGCTGTGAATGAGCTGCCAGCGTTTGCAGACAGCGATGATGATCTGGAGATGAGCTCTGAAGAAGGAGGAGAAACTGCCACTGAAGACAGTGAGATGGAGGAGGATGGCGAGGAGGAAGAGGAGGAGGGGGATGAACAAAGGACTTGTGAAGATGAAAGCTCAGATAGGGAATTTGAGGCTGCAAACAAAAGAGCCGAATCTAAGCAGTGTGATACGAATAGTGAACGTACAGAAACGAAATCCCAAATCTCAGATCACAGTCCCAAAAGGAAAGCAGTGCTCACTACAGATTCGGGAAACTGCACCGCAGAAGAGGCATCAGAATCTGAGGATGAGGACTCTTCCCTCGAAGAGGGTGATGATGGAGGAGGATCACATGAGGAATTAGAAGCTGAAGAGACAAAAAGGAGTGGATTTCGGCACAGTCAAGCACAGAAAGCTGATAGTGTTAGACAGACTAAACTTAAAACTGTAGATACTGAGGATGATGATGTGGAGAATCTACTCAGAGAGGAAGAGGAGTATGAAGAAAAAATAGATCTTTCTGCTGACACAACAGGTATATTACAAATGTTTAATTTTTACTGTCCATTTTTAATTGGATTAACTGTTAAAGGATATAATTAGTAAATACTCTATAGTGTTGCCTGTCATCATGTATGTATATTTATGTAAATATATATCGTTCTTAAGTAGCAAACTTCAAGTGAGGAAAGCTAGAAATACCTGCTGTTTAGCCTGTCTTTTGCATTGTATTGTGCAGGGTCAGGTTTCCTTCCTCTAAAACGGAGCTGATTCATTTTATAAACTTCATTGATTTTGCATATACTTCTCTTTAATCTTTATAGCTATGTGTGTAAAACGAATTATGATGCTCTACTAGAAAGACTAAAAGATGCTTGGGGGAATGTTACTAAAATGCATTAACTACTCACTGAGCACTGGAACAGGAATCTACATCTTTGGAGATGTTCAAAAGCCATCCTGGCACGGTGCTGAGCAGCCTGCCTTAGGTGAGACTGCTTGAGCAGTGGGGCTGGACAAGGGGACTTCCAGAAGTCCCTCCCAACCTCGAACATTCTGCAAGTCTGTGAAGAAGACATGTAGCATTGTGAACATGATCAAATCTGTTACTGTTGTTAATAAGTTCTTAAAGTTTTGTCCTAAAAAAAAAAAAAATCAGTGGTAAAATTTGTTATCCTCAGTTTCTGTTTCTGTGTATATATGGAGTATGAGAAAAAGAAACTCTGGGTGTTGTCTACCCTGCCTAAGCCTCTTGTCATGTCCTTATTGAAATTATTTTTGTAGCTCCTAATTCTTGTTCTTTTTTGGAGATAGAGTGCAAACTTTTTTTCCCTTTTCAGGTGCACTTAAGTGGAAAGAGGACCTCACACAGAAGGCAGCTGAGGCCTTTCTACGACAGCAGCGATCAACCCCCAATCTTCGTAAACTTGTATATGGAACAGGTACAAATCTGTTTGGCAACTTGTCTCAATATATGGTGGCTTTCCAGCTGCTACCAAGTTTTCAAGTCTGAGTGTTTGAGCACTGTCTGTTGGTGGGAGGCTTGAGGAGAGTTAATTGACTTTTTAATTGCCAATGCTCATTTTCACTAATAATTGTAATAAGAAGACAGTTTTTTACTTTTCCAATAAAAAGCATTTAGAGTTCATTTTCCAGACTACTCAGTTGTTACTCATGTTTTCTGGTACAGTTATTTCCCCCAGACATTTAAAGTTTGGTCATTTATATAATCATCTGGTAGCTATTGTGCAAATCCATTGTGGTAATTGTGTTTCATAAAGGGATGTTGTCTGTTGGCTGATTTCAGGAATTTCTGCCTCACACTGACTGTGGAATAGTCTCTTAGTATCAGGTGTTTGTCAAGGAAAAAAGAGCTCATTTAAAAGGAAGAGAAAATTGCTATTTATGTAATTTGTCCTGTTTAATTCGCATCTTTTCCAGTGGTTGTCTGAGTTTACAAATCTCATTGTGCAGAACCTTTGTAGACCACAATGAGAATTTGGCTTTTGTAAACCTTCCACAAGGTTTTCTTTCTGACAGATTCTCCAGTCTGGTATTCTTGATTTACAGACAAACTTAATGTCCTTCCTGTTCATAGATCATTTATGGAATTGTTCCAATTTAAGATATTGAACAAGCATCCTGTGTTTACTTATTGGGCAATATTTTTTTAGATGATTCCAGTTATGAAAACAACTGGATCAGTGTACCTTTTTCTTCAGGCTTTTACATTTAAAACCGTTCCAGTTTGGTTCTTTTATTTCCTCAAACTGCTGCAGCTGTTGTGAAACCTAAGAAGAGAGGTGGTTAATGAATTTCATGCTCGTACTGTGGGGGAAATCATCACAGCCTGTGTGTTTGGTTTAGCTGTCGAGGATGAGGACCAGGAGAGCGAGGATGCAGATGATGAACTCGGAGGTTTGTTTCGTGTCAGCCGTCCAGACAAAGCATCCAAACAGAAGGCTAATGCTCTTGACTGCTCCAAATTTCTGGTAGAAAAGCCACAAGATTGGGATTTAGAAGAGGTAATGCCATTGGATTGTTGCTTCTGCATATCCTGCCTGGATCTGTCCTGGCTGTGTCTCATAAAGTATAACTGAGTTGTCATTGGAACAGACCTGTGGGAGCTATGGCCACAGTGTCTTATATTCTGCCACTTGCTGTCATTATAAGTAACAGATTCCAAGGTCTGTTCGTACAGGAGTGGCAAGTGACAGTAAATCAGTTTAATACTTGGCTCACTTGAATATTTGGTGGATAATAGTTTGCTCTTTATTTACCAAAAAAGCAGCGGAGACCCAAGTGAAAATGTAATGTAGGGTAGAGATCTTGGTAGTGGAAAGACCTTCAGGCAAGAGTTGAGTTGGGTTCACATTCCTGCTTTTTGGGAGGCATTGTGTAGTTTTGCCAGTGGTGTCTTAGTGTGGAGCTGCATGTGAGCATTGTCTCTGAGGTGGTATCTCTGATGGGGGAGTGGGGAGTGTTTGGGGGAACGTTTCTGTTGGTGATAAGCTGTAGCTGTGCAAGGCAATGACACTATCATTTTGCAGGTTATGAGCAGCATTCGAGACTGCTTTGTTACTGGAAAGTGGGAAGATGACAAAGATGCAGCGAAGCTGTTGGAGGAAGATGGTATGTGTAATACCTAAAAATGATTCATGTATGCAGGATTTTTAAGAAAAGTATGACTTTTTAGTTATCTATGTAGAATATTTTGCCTTAGAGCTATACTTGCAGTTTTTTTCAAACTCTTATATAAATTATTATATAGATACTAATATGATTACACATTGCTGTAAATCTCTGTAGAAACAGTAGGCAAGTACCACAATTTCTGGAAATTTACTTTCTGAAAAATAGAGTATGTAATTTAAATTATGAAATGGAGTCCTTAGTCTCAACACTTGGATATGCCAGCTTTGAATTATGTATCTGAGTTCAACTATTCATCAGGTATGGTTTATTCTTTTGGGTAGTTATGGTAGAAATAGACAGAAACTATTCTTTAATGGGAAGACAAACTTGCCATTCACATTTGGTGGAAAAGTGAGATCTCTCTTCAGATGTTTTGGAGGTGTTTTTGTTTGGTTTGGTTTTCTTAAAATTAGGAAACACTTAAAAAATTTTAATATTGTGGCTGTATCTTAAATGCATCATGATTGTGATCTGACAGGCTTCTGTAAGCATTTGTTTTTAACCTAAAAATTGTCAGCTATATTTAATTTTTTTTTTTTTAATTAAACATAGGAGCTCAATTGCTCTGCTGGTGTCTTGTGTCATTAGAGTGCAAACTAATGTACTGGTGGTCCTTTGGGATGATCTAAATTTTATTTAAAATAAAAATTTATTTTTATTTTTTTAAGTCATGAACATGTTGAAAAGATAAAGGAGGAGCCACTGTAGTTTAGCTGGGAATTTTCAGCTGAAGCTGTAGAGGGGGCAGAACAAACATATAAAACTTGATGGGAATCAAAAATATTTGGACTGGAACTGATCTACGCAGCACTACTGAGGAATGCCCAGCACTGGACACACGAGAGGTGGAATGGAGCAATGCAGCAGAATGGTTCACTGATGGTCCCATGTCTTGGGTGCTTGTTGTTGCAGAGGAGCTGTATGGAGATTTTGAAGATCTCGAAACCGGGGTTGTGCACAAAGGAAAGGCTGCTGCTGGAGGAGAGGAGGTCTGATCTGCATTTTTATGTTCTTCAGCATCATCCACGTGTCTGAGTTTCTGATCAAGTGATGGGTGTCCTGTGTAATACATTCAGTGTTCCTAGAATCAATAGGAAGGAAATCATTGGTAGCCATGAAGAAAAGATACGTGTATTACTGACTTTGGAACTTAGGAATATCTAGAATGGCATGTTTTTAGTCTGTGCCTGAATTTTTGTTTAAAGTTAATTATGTAGAAGTCACCTCACTTATTTAACAGTAGGTGTCAGGCTTAATCAAGAGCTGGAGGATCTGGAGGCATGACAGAAGCATTTTAAAACCAAATGTAATCATAACTGTTTGTACTGTGTCATCTCATCTGATGCAGGAGATTATAGCACTCTGTTTAAACACAACAAATCGTGGAAACTTGACACAGTTTCCTAGTTCATTTCTCTTATCTGCATAAAGGAGGCTGGTGGAAGCAATTTTTTGCTATGGCTTGGATATCTTCCAAGAACAGAGCTGTAGTTGTCTGTGACAATACAAACTGAAAAAATCAATTTTTTTTTGGACTGAGAAACTTGATAGCTTTGCATTTCGTTATAAGATTGAGGGTAATGGCATCATTTTGTCAGTTTTCAAATGGTCTGTAAACAAACTTCCTCCTCTCTGGTCTCTAGAGTGCTGCCTTCCAGCACAGTATTGCTCAATGCTCTCAACAATTAGGGTTTTTTTCCTCCTGTATTATATATACTTATATGGGCTGTAGAATGACAGGTAGGTCAGTTCTAGGGTCTATTCCCTTATGTTAAAATGATGTTTAGTCAAAAAAGCTTTGTCAGTGAAAAGGAATATGGTTAGATCGTGAGATCTTTTGGTCCTTGCTGAAGTTATGTCTCCTTGTATGAATAGCTTACTAATCTCTGTCTAAAATGGAAATGTTTTTCAAGTGTCTGAATTAATAATAGCTATCAAAGTATTGTTTAATAATATCTGTCAAAGTGTTGATCAGAATGAATTGTTTTCAGTGAACCATTTTACATGTTTGACAACTTACTGTTGATTAGTCTGGAAGTGAAGAAGAGGAGGAAGATGAAAAAACGTCCAGACCAGAACCCGAGGAGGAGGAAAAGAAAAAGGAGCGCATGGACAAGAAAAGAAAACTTAAAGAAATGTTTGATGCAGAATATGATGAAGGGGATGCCACGTACTTTGATGATCTCAAAGAAGAAATGCATAAACAAGCACAGGTACAATCTGCTAATTTGACAATTTATCTGGCTATATGTCTTCAAAAATACTCCACAGAGTTTGCCCCCCCCAAAGGTTTTTTCCTGGAGACACGGGTAGTGCTCAGGAGCTATTTCAGAAAGTACACACGAAGAAATACATGCTTGTGATTTTTTTTTGCTTGAACTTTTCGATTCTGTTGGCTGGAAAGGAAAACAAGCAAACAAGCTAAACAAATGAAAGCTTAATTTAAACTGAGTGCAGTAGTTGACCATACTTTAAGTCACTGAATAAACCAGGATGTATCATCTAAACTTCAAGTACTTAGAAAGTTTTTAAGTAAAAAAAGGCATTCTTTTATGTGTAGGAAGGTGAAAATCTTTCTCATATTAATTTGTGCCATATATTTTCCCGGTATAATTTCAGTGTGATTTTTTGCAGTGTTATTAATGGATAAGTAAATTCTCTGTGATAGTCTTTTTCATCCAACTGTGAAGTTATTTTGAGGAGAAAATAATTGATGACCATTGCTCTGTACATGTGGTAGAAGTCTTCAGCATAACTGTATCCAGAATGGGAGGTGTTGATTTTGTTCCAGGCCTTTGTTTTTTTACATAAGAACTTGTAAGCTTAAAAGTAGCTTCTTTCTTTGACTGACTTGGGAGAACACTGCCTTACATTGCTAATAGCTTCACTGTCTTGTCTTCTGACAAAATTTTGCCCTAAATAGTTGTTAAATTAATCCTTACCTGCTTGTATTAGCCTCTGTCACAAAAGATAATACGAGCTCTGGTATGCTGATGTACTGAGAGCACTTAAAGGGTAAAGAAGGACATTCTGGTAAAAGAATCAGTGTCTTATGGGTAGCTAAACATCAGGGGCTGGAACAGGAGGGTGAGGCTTCTGTTATTCACGAGGATGCCTTCTTAAATATTTGCACAATATCTACATTCTTGTCATATGGTACAGAACAGCTTTTGATGATGTACAGTGTGAGGATGCACAAAAATAGTTTTAGAGTGCTGAGTAAGATAGGAGCACAGCATCCTCATAAAGGGACACCTTAAAGATCAGGACATGAACTTTAAAAGGTACTTGGGCTCCTCAATCAAAAAATGTACTTTTGGCACTTGTATCTTTAAAATCCAAAGTTACCATTGTGAAAGGTGTATCAGAAGTCTCTCAGTCATTTGCTTCTCTTGGGTACTGTCTTTCAAGTAGACTAACAGGCCCACTTGGGATTTCAAATTGGAAGGGCTTTGTGGTGGTAGAGATCTTGCTCTGAATAAAAAGTCACAAAACCTATTAGATCTTTCCCAAAAAGATTTATATAAATGTTAGCATGTTTTAAATAGAGCCGGCCCTTCATGAAGAAGTTGTTAATACTTGAATTTTGTGAAACACACGATGGCTTTCTCTTTGTCACATAGCTTAATCGAGAGGAATTTGAAGATCAAGATGATGAGACCAGAGTGCAGTATGAGGGATTCAGGCCTGGGATGTATGTTCGAATAGAGATTGAGAACGTGCCGTGTGAATTCGTCATGAATTTTGATCCTCATTATCCTATCATCCTGGGTGGTCTGGGCAACAGCGAAGGAAACGTGGGCTATGTACAGGTACGTAGCCAAAGGGGTGGGTGCATTTTATGTCGGTACAGGTGTGTTTCAGGGGTGTCTGGAGTTACTGCTTTCTGGTTACTGAAACTACAGTGAACACCGAGAGAAACTTCCATCCTTGTCTCTTGAATAGGGGATTTGCTTTTGACACCAACTGTAATTCTACAGTAGCAGGTTCTGGATCTCTACAGGCTTAATTGGATAATCAGAAAAGGTTACTGTTGTTTAATGTTCAGCTGCAGAGGTGTCTCGGGACTAAGGTCTGATACTGCGATTGCTAAATGGCAAACATTAATTGTACTCTGACCTTCATGATCTATATACAAGTGCCTACAGAAAAGTTACTAGCACATATATAGATGTGTTTTTAATACTTGCTAGTATGCATACAAACATGACTTCAAAGCGAGTGAAATAATGATAAACCTTGCCAGTCAACCTAATGTTAGTGAGAACGTTTGAAGATAAACAAAGATAAAGCTTAGTGTATAAAAAATTCTAGCGTAGATAGAGGTTGCTTTCAATCATTCCTGAAAAAATAAGGCTTGAATTTCAGAATCACCGTTGCTGTCCTGTACTAGCGTGGTTCACCTTCTCTCCTAATTAGCTGCGCCTGAAGAAGCACCGCTGGTATAAGAAGATACTTAAGACCCGCGATCCCTTAATCCTCTCGTTGGGGTGGCGGCGCTTCCAGACCATCCCCATGTTCTATATGGAGGACCACAACGGGCGGCACCGGCTGCTGAAGTACACCCCGCAGCACATGCACTGCGGGGCAGCTTTCTGGGGTGAGGCCGTGCTGGAGTTGCTGTCCCGGGTCACTCAATCGGTGTAAAAGCCTCAAGCTTTGCAGGCTGTAGCAGGAAACGCAGCTTTTGGAATGAGAAGTCTTTACATTTCCCCGTGGAACATAAAATAACACCAAATAGTATGGGAAAACAGGCAGTTGTCTAATATTTGGGAATTATGTAAATGATTTGTGAGTTGCTTGGCTTTTATTCAAATTTTGAGCATTCTGCTAAGTTGTAGCATATCAAAGAGGAGCCTGATTTGTTGGCTGTGTGCAGAGACACTTTGCATACATTGGGGGCCCAGACCCTGCATGAGTAACTTCTTGTTAACCATTCCTTTGACTTTCATGGGGCTTTGTATGTGAGCAATAGTCTGAGTGCTTTAAACTTTGGTTTTCTTCATTGAGTATATTTGTGGTGTATTTCTTAGCTTTTGGAATTTAAATAGGGGCTGGATGCTGTGTAGTAAAACTTTCCAGAAGTTTTTAAATTTAATTTTCTTTTAGGGCCCATCACTCCTCAGGGGACAGGATTTTTGGCAGTTCAGTCTGTCAGTGGCACAACGGTAGGTTTTTTACCACAGAGTGTTGATTAATGCTTTCCATGGATATTTGGGCAAAATATATATGTTTTGGGAAGGTTTGCATATGATAAAGCAGTGTAGTTGTAGGAACTGAGAAAGTAGCTGGACTCAAGCTTTTGAAAGGTATATTGTGTTGAGATGGAAAACTGTATGGAGAGGTGTGGGTTTTTTTGTTTGTTGGTTTGTTTTGTTGGTTTTTTAACACAAATTTCAGGAAGAGATTGTGTACTGTGAGGGTAGTGAGGCCCTGGCACAGGTTGCCCAGAGAAGCTGTGGATGCCCCATCCCTGGAAGGATTCAGGGCCAGGTTGCGTGGGGCCCTGAGCAGCCTGGTCTAGTGGAAGGTGCCCACGGTGCTGGAACTAGATGATCTTTGAGGTCCCTTCAAAACCAAACCATTCCATAATTCCAATTTAAATAGTGTTAAAGCAGTATTTATTGGATATGATCTTTGTGGGATATATATTAATCAAAGGTAGATTCATGTTTGCAGACAATTGGTAACAAAAGCTTTGCATGGCCTTGTAATGAGCTTGACAGTAATTAGAGTGGTGATTATTATCTCCTTCCTAAAATATGCCTTCAAGTCCTATTGCACAGTTGTCTTTTTACATGTTTTAAAAGGCTATTTTCATCATGTGTCCCTAGCATAATATGGTGACTTAGAGCAGTGCACAAAGCACTTCTCCTTTGAGACTTTCTGTCTGAGTAAGATTCTGTTCCATGAAGAGAACACAGTGAGGCAGATCACAAGGACTTTTAGATTTCTTCCAAGGTAATTAGAATGGCAGTTCTGGGAATCTCATTAGTGAAAGGTAGGAATGTTATGTTAGCAGCACCTCAACTGGTCTGTACTAGTCAATCTGCATTTTTCATGCTGTGGTACCTTTGTAAAGGTTAGAAATTCTGAACTCTTAAACGTGAAATGTGGAGTGCAGGTGCCCTACAACATCCTTCTCTCTAAGTTGGGAAGATACTCATTCAGTGGGTGGACTGTTTAGTGGATGAGAAAGTGGTTGGATGGTCCCACGTCTGGAGGGTAGTGGCCAACAGCTCGGTGTCCTGATGTGCAGTGGTGACAAGTGGTGTCCCTCAGGGGTCTGTACTGGGACCAGCACTGTTTGATCAGCACTGACCATCAGTGACGCGGGCAGTGGGCTTGAGTGCACCCTCAGCAAGTTTTCAGGCCCCAGCAAGCTGAGTGCTGTGGCTGATGTGCCTGAGGAATGGAATGCTGTCCAGGGGAACCTTGAGGAGTGGTCCCGTGGGAACCCCGTAAGGTTCAACAAGGCCAAGTGCAAGGTCCTGCACCAGAGCTGGGGCACTTCCCAGTGTCAGAACAGATTGTGCAATGAGGGGATTGAGAGCAGCCCCTGCTGAGAAGGACTTGGGGATTCTGGTGGACGAGAGGCTGGACATGCTTTGGCCACGTGAACTTGCAGCCCAGAGGGCAAATCACATCCTGGGCTGCAGCAAGAGCAGCGCCAGCAGCAGGGCAAGGGAGGGGATTCTGCCCCTCTGCTCTGCTCTGGTGAGACCCCAGCTAGGGTACCACGTCCAGCCTTGGGGCCCTCAGCACAGGAAAGACAGGGACCTGTTGGAGCAGGCCACAAAGGTGATTGGAGCACCTCTCCTATGAGGAAAGGCTGAGAGAGTTGGGATTGTTCATCATGGAGAAGAGAAAGCTCTGGGAAGACCTCATTGCAGCCTTTCAGTACATAGAGGGGGCTTAAAAGAAATATGGGGATAAACTTAGCAGGGCCTGCTGTGATAGGACAAGGGGGAATGGTTTTAAATTAAAAGGGTTGATTTAAACTAGATATGAGGAAGAAGTTTGTCAGCAAGGGTGGTAAAACATGAATAGGTTGACGAGAGAGGTTGCAGATGCCCCATCTCTGGAAATACTCGGAGTCAGATTGGATGGGGCTCTGAGCAACCTGGTCTAGTGGAAGATGTCCCTGCTCCCTTCAGGGGGGTGGGACTAGATGACCTTTAGAGGTCATCTAGATGACCTTCCAGTCCAAACTATTTGATGATTCTGCGATTCTGAATGGTGTCTTCACTGTTTGAGAAATACACATTCAGCAGTGTCTTTCCTCTCTGATGTTTCAGCCTGACTTCCGGATTGCTGCGACAGGAGTTGTGCTGGATTTAGATAAATCCATAACTATTGTAAAGAAATTAAAGCTAACGGGTTTTCCATTCAAGATTTTTAAGAACACCTGTTTTATTAAGGTGAGTTTGTAGGTATGTATACTGTAAAACCAGATGCACCGATGTTAGGAAGAAATGCAACCTGGGATTGTCTTTCCTGAGGCAGAAGGTCTCAGTTACTGTTGAATGCTGTTCTGGATCTCAGGAGCTGCTTGTGGTTTTTTGAGCTCCCTTCCACGTGATCTCTAAAGGTACTGTTATTGTTAACCAGACAAAAATTCTGGAACAGTCTCCCGGTTCACATTCAATGTGATTTTTTTTTTCCCTTCCCACCCCCTGCTAAAACCCACAGATGAGCAGTGGCAGACACCTTTGGAGAATGGAAATCTTTCTCTGGTGTCATTCGTCAGTTTGATCCCACTAAATTTCATCTCTGGAGTCAGAGGAGACTTCTAGCGGTGCTTAAGACTTCTCAGTTACAGTTACAGAAGTGTTTGGGGTAGGAAGTGTTGCGGAAGTGAATGTTCACTGACCTTCCCACTGTGCTTAGCTGGGCTTTCAGGCTCAGGGAGAAGTTAGGTTATTCTGCATTTGAGGCAGCAAGCAACTAAGCAGTGATCCCAGCAATTAAGCACTCAAGTATTTGAACTAGGCATACAGATTTTTTTTCTTCCTTTCTTGTGATGCATGAAAGAAGCACAAACTTTGCAGAACTGTATTGCATTAGAATCTCATCGCTAGCAACTTAAGGCAGCTTGCTTGTCTTTAAGATGTCCCGTGTTCCTGCAAATTACTCTAAAGGAGAGCTGTAAAGCTTCTGTAGATATGTTCTGTTTTGGAATTGTAAATAGATGTATTTAATTCTTAGAAACCTTGCCTGTGATACATGACTAAGTAAATTGCTTTCAGTAGCTCACCTAAAGTCAGCTCAGCGGGTTTTTGGTGTGATCAGCACTCTTAGTCTAAAGACAATGCTGTGCTCCTCCTGTTTCTTTAGAAGATATGCTTGCAGGAATTATGTTTTTGTGGCCTACGTGGGTCACAGAGAGAGACTTAGCATCCTGAATGATGGTGGGTAATTGACATTTTCAGGGGATGTTTAACTCTCAGTTGGAAGTGGCTAAGTTCGAAGGTGCAGCGATCCGCAGTGTGAGCGGTATCCGAGGACAGATCAAAAAGGCCCTTCGAGCCCCCGTGGGTGCTTTCAGAGCAACATTTGAAGACAAGTTGCTGATGAGTGGTAAGTTGCACTTTCCATGTAAGTTATCACACAACTTTCATCCTTCTTCACAGATTGCAAAGCCATGTCTCAGAATTCTGGGATCTGATAATTGAGATGTGAGTTCATAGAGTAAGAAATACCTTGTGAGACGCAGAGTGAAATTAAAAAGAAGTATATTTAATGCTGGATTTCTTTCAGTTATACTCAGAAGTCATATAGTATGCAGATGAAAAGGCTTGAGTTGAAGACATGTATCTTCAAGTGTTTTAATGCTTTTCACAGCATGGTTTTAGTGTTTTACACAGCCTTTCTACTTGAACATGATGAATTGAATTTAGTGGTACAAGTGCTAGAAGGGCACTTTTCTGAGAAATCCAAGGACTGGCATTGTAACTCCAGTTAACTTTTTTCTGTAGTCTTTTGGGGAAGTGATGCAGAGGATAGTTATCTCCTGTGTTTGCTGAGTGTCACTGTGATGTTGAGAAGATGAGTTTATACTTACTTAGATTTATATGACCTGTTTTCCTAAACACACCAAAATCATGGATAGTGCAAAATAAAAGCAAGTTAGTTCCTTTATAAAAATGAGCAAAGGAAAATAAAATTGGTTTTGTCAGTAATTATACAGGCACACGTACATATATGAACTCTGTTGCTTGTTCTTGAATATGAATGGTGAACAGGATGGTGTTCAGCTGCCTGCTCTCCAGGAATGTGTGCTGTTCATGCCTTTATGAGGCTTAGCATTGCTTTTACCAAAAGTTGAAGACATTTGGTCTGTGTACAGTGCTAGCATGTGGTATAGGATCTGTTCTGTTCGAGGAATCTTTGCTTGGAATGTGGATGCGATGAACTCTTGTTTCAGAGCCAAGTAACGTTCCCTTTTCTTTCAGACATTGTTTTCGTGAGGACTTGGTATCCTGTTTCTATCCCAACGTTTTATAACCCCGTAACGTCCTTGCTGAAACCAGCAGGTGAGAAAGATAGCTGGAGTGGAATGAAGACAACAGGCCAGCTGAGGTATGAGCAAGGCATCAAACTGAAACAGAACAAGGATTCTCTCTATAAGGTATATTTCTCTTTTGTTTTGTTTTTAAAAAACAATCAAATTGGCAGTGTGTCTCAGACCTGTGCAAACTGAGAGCAGTATAAATACATGTTCATACACATGCATGTGTGACTTCAAATTTTTATCCACAAGGCACAGACCTGGCATGAGATGGGAATAAAACAGTTGAGAGCAGATTGTTGTGGGTCAGTTAAAGTTTATAAAGTAGTCTGCAGGGCAGAAGTCTTTTCCAGAAGCTTACTGAGACTTCTGCTGTGGTAATTGGGTGAACGTACCATTTACAGTTCAGTCCAAGGATGTCAGAGAATGTTGGGTTTTGACTTTTGGTTTGTGTTTTTTGTGGTTTGTTCGATTTGGGGTTTATTTTGAGGGGTGTGTCTTTCTTTTTTGGTTTGTGGTGTTTTGTGGGGTTTTTCCCACTGAAAGATGAAAAATTAAATAAAAGCTTTTTAAGATCATGAGTCTTATATATGTTTTGTATTCATTCTTTTAGCCTATTGTGAGGGAGAAGAGGCATTTCAATAAGCTCCACATTCCTAAAGCACTGCAGAAGGCTCTGCCTTTTAAGAACAAGCCTAAGAATCTTGAGAAGAAAGGCAAGACTCCAAAAGACCAGTGGAGACCAGCTGTTATCAGGGAGCCTCATGAAAAGAAGGTAATTATCACTTACTCTGAAACAAGGACTCCTGAAGGGTAAATGTGTTGTTTAAAGCTTTTCTAACTATTGTTTTGGCTCTTGAATCTACTGCTAATGCTAAAGATATATATATGTTCCTGGTGCAAAATGATCACTTGCAATTTGTTTTGTTGATGTTTGGCACACAGTATGTGTATGGAACTGTCACTGAGTGGATGGGGTCTATTTTTTAGACTAGTAGGTCACCTGAAGCCTAAATACGACTTTTGTCCTTGTCACAGCACTTGCAAGGTATTTCACTTGGACTTAGTGCTCTCCTATTATGGGTGACTTAAATTGGCAGCTGCAGTTTTTTGACTTGTCATTGCCATGCATTATTAACACAGACAGGATTTGAAGCGAATACTCTGCTTCCAAAATTAAGAGTTAGAGTGCTTGCAGAGGCAAGAAGATCCAAACTGCAGTTTAAGTGTTCTATAGTAGCAATTAGGTGTAGCCTTTTAAAAGCTATCTAACCAAAATCAGAGTTCACAAAAATTAAAGCTTTGATTAACTTCCTAACAGGATAAATAATTAAACCATTTTAGAAATTGGGTAACAGGTGCAGAGATAATTAGGCACTTGCCTTGAATCTCTGATTCATTGTGTGTGTCTCTGCTGAGGTTAAACTGTTTCTTGCTCACCAAAGCTGAGCTGCATGTATATTGATTATCTATTTTCTGTTTTAGATATCAGCCCTACTCAGTGCCTTGAGTACAGTGAATAATTACAAGATAAAGAAAGCCAAAGTAAAACATCGGGAACAGCTTAAAGAGTATCTCAAAGTTAAGCAGAAGGAGGATGAACAGAAATTCAAGAGGCAAAAGGAGGCTAAGAAAAAAGTCTATCGCATACTGGGACAACGGGAAAAAAAGAGGCAGAAGTCAAGCTTGAAAGGATCTAGTAAGGGAGAGAAGAGTATGTAAAATTTCATCAGATTGCAGGCCAAATGAGGAAGTAGGGTAGCTGTGCAATTTTCTCTTGGAGAAACAAAAAGGCCTTGGACTACACCAGATGTGCTTTCAAGAGAAGAAAGAAATGCAAATATGACCTTATTCACACTCTTGAATACATTTGGTAATGTATATAAATAAGATGTAGAAGTATGAATTCTGGTTTTTATACAGGAGTATTCTGGAGGACTTTGTATTTCAGTATATTTCTATGCATTCTGCATATTCTATCTAGCCAATAAAGTATTTTAATGTCAATCACAGAATATTGTTTGTTTTGTCTTAATGGACTTCGGTGGAAGAAAACTCCTTTGAATGTCTCTAAATATGTCCCTTACTTTGAGCTATTACCTAAATTTTGCCCTTGGCAAATCTTTTATTAAAAGGTGTGAAGATCAACTGTTTCTGGGGGGAGTTTTGGACATTCTTTATCTTTGATCAGAGTAGCTCACACCTGTGCTTAGATCATCTGCCCCTGCATGAAAGTATCTCAGTTTTTTCCACGTCTCACTGGGTTATTTAGCAGATCTTCAGAAGAGTGTTGCATCCAGATCTTGTGTTACTTGGCCGGTTTTGGCACCCTGAGACTGTCAGTAGATCCCTCACTGCCTGCAGCTTTCTGGGCAGACAGTACCAGACCTTTCCCGAAGGTGTGTGGCTGCTCCGTGATTTCCTGTGGGGTGAACACCACCAGGGTAACTTGCTTCCTTTGGGAGCATCTCCCTGTGTCCAGCCAGCTTGGTTTCATGATGTGTTGTTAGGCTTAAGGTGGATGGAGAGAAGAGGTGGTAAATGGTTTCAATCGTGTTAAATTAACTGAGATTTGAAGTCTTTCTCTGCATGACAGAAGGCTCTGAGTGATCATTCTGTTGGAAGAGCAGAATTTATTTTTTATGCCATATATGGCATCAAGTAGTTACTATGATATACCTATTTTTAATACTTCATCCTCAAACAGGCAGTGGGGCAGATAGTATCAGTAATTTCTTGGTCTCCTTCCTGAATAAGTTTATTCTTTGTCATCAAGCTGAAATTCATTATTATTACACTGTAGTAATATTTGCTATCTCAGATGTGAGATCCCATGTGGGATCAGGCTACCTCACACAAAAGCTTTCGGTTGAATGGGTCTGTAGATTTTTTTTTTAAACATTTAGTATTTTGGGATTTTCTTAATTAATCTCGTAATGTTCTGTTTACTGATACTGAAATTCTAATGCATCCATCTTTGTCTATATGATATTAGGCTGACGCCTGACTCAAATTAATTTGTCAGTAATTTTTTTTTTCCCCTGTGAGATTCAGATGATGTCACGTGAATGTGAAAACATGATTTATATTTGAATAATTGAAGAGTCTCTGCTGAATAGACAACTGCTGCCTTCGGAGATTTACAACAAAATTGTTGGCATTTTGCCCCACAGACTAGCACAGGATGGTTTGCCATGACTTCGTTTCTGCAGGGTTGTTTCTGCTTCTGTCCTGCTGTGCTAGGCTAGGTCCAACCCAAGCCATCAAAGAAGTGCTTCCTATGAACCCTATTTTTATGCTGCTGTGAGAGAACTGCCACCTTAGGGGCTGTCATTTGCATCTTCCATGCATTCACTTGTGACAAGCAGTCGGCTTTTTGAGTGCTTGGGAAGTTACTGCTGCAACATTTGGCTTTAGGTTTTCACATGTGCTGTTGTATGTAATAAAAAAAGTAACTTAGATCTGGTTTATCCGTAATTGCTCTGCCAGAGACAAAAATGGAGGACTTCAGTCTTCTTTTCATTGTGGAGAGAAGCACTCGGAGAGCCACCTGAGCGTGAAAATGTTTCACCTGAGAAGATGGCACAAGATACTTGTTTTGGATTATACTTTTTGGTTTGGTTTTTTTCTGTTTAGGTGGCTTTCTTCAATGGGACAGAAAATGTTGTGAATTTCACAGGCTTTTTTAAAATGAAGACAAGTTTGATAAGCAGCGGGTTGTAGATGGGAGCTGGTGTGTGTTGTGAGCCCTGCCGGGAGAAAGGCGGTGGCACGGGGAGCTGGGTCAGGGCTGCATCCGCCGGCGGCTCCTGCTCCCCGGATTTACAGCACTGCAGGGAGAGCTCCAGCGCCAGGGAGCCCTGCACCATGAGGAGCCTGGAATTTCTGTCAGCCTGAAAATAGCTGCAGCCCCTGCATGGCTGGCAGAGATGTTAATGCTGCTTTGGAGGAGAGCTACCACGTGCCTACTAACAAAGGTACTTGGGTTTTCTCCCCAAACGCTAGATAAATCTTAGTTTAGTAGTAACAGCAATCTCTCACAGTGCTTTTGGCCTGGTTTTAGCATGGATTGTTTCAGCTGTGCCCCTCCCGGGCCCCACATCCCTCACCACAGCCTCCAAGTAAAACTGCCCTAGGAAAACAAACAATATTTACTGCTCCTCCTCAGCTGCTGAAACAGCCTGGGTTATCAGAGGGAATTGCTGGCAACAGTCTTGGGCTGGCAGGTGGTGGAACGAGGGGCTGAACTGTTCTTATCTTGGATAAGCCCAGTCAGTGCTGTGGGAGGTGCAAATAATTAGCAGTTGTGCCCGTGATTAAGCCTGAGGCAAATATGAAAAACTGTAACAAAAGCAAAGTCGTTTGTACAATGATTTCCATGCTAAAAAAAGTGATGTGCTGGCAGAAGGTGCCATACAGGTCACCCAGGCAGGGTAATACAAAATGAACTGTATGCCAAAGTATTTCACATGGAAGTGTATACCGACTAATTGCCTGTGAGCAGGGGGATTTCAGCTGCAACAGTTCACCCTGTGAGGCTGTGGAAACGTGTAACTTGGAAGAGAAACTGAAACTGCAAGGAAACAGGCATTGGAATTAAAAATAGATGGAGATGTGAGGGGTCGGTTGGCAGCCAGGAGGGCAGTT
>VZTA01004206.1:0-17025 GCA_013398855.1 Mohoua ochrocephala
AATACAATACAATACAATACAATCTGTTCAAAGATCAATTTCCTGGATTTTAAACCTGTTGCAGTAATTTGGGTCTGCCAAAGACCTGCTCAGGGAAACATGATCATTCTAGATAGTCTTACGTTCTTAGTTGCTTCACTTCTCTCTCTCCTATTTCTTTTCTTCTTTGTTAATTTTTTGGTTGTTGTTTTGTTGTTGCTGTTGTTGGTTGGGTTGGGGTTTTTGGGTTTTTTTTTTTGGTTTGGGTTTTTTTAGTTTTTTATTTCTTTTCCTTCAGACAATTAAGTAGTTGTAGTAGGGAGATGTGAACTAATGTTAGTATGATTTTGGGGTTACTTTGATCAAATCCTACACCAATTCTCAAAAATTAAGTCTCCCTGTTAGAAGTTTCAGAAACTAAAATCAAAACTGTGACTGTGGTAAATGAAGCCACATCTTCAGGGATGATCCAGGAGGGAAGGGGGTCTGTGCTCAGTGTACAGAGTTAGGCTGGTCCTGTTTACATTCAGCCATCAGCCACCTTTTCTTTTTCTCCCCGTTTCCCAGACAGACAAATGTCAGGCCTGAGGGATTGTCTTACAAGAGGTAGAAGTGCTCTACTGAATAATGAGCAAATCAAACTGAACTAGCAGGGCATTTTCTCTCTACCACAGTACCCCCAGCTCTGTATCTCCATGCTTTTTACCCCGCTGACCATTAATTTTAGGAAACTGGAGCTGTTTTGTATCCTCTGATCATCAGAATCAATTACATTCTCTTTATGGGGGGAATTAGTACTTCCAGTGAAACCCAGTTAAGGACAAGTTTATAGAATGCAATTGAGGTTACATTCAAGCAGCCGAGCTTTTGCATCATAAAACTTATGCTTTTGTTGGGCTTTTTTCTTGGGCCACATCCCACATTGTTGCCTCTTTACCTACAAGGTAAATTGCACCTGAAGTTCCTAACATACATAAAATCCCATTAAGTCACTTTTCACAGTGGAAATCCATCCAGATCAGTGTCTCCCAGCCTTTTCCTTGCAGACCTGTTATTTATCCTTTAGGCTATGAACCATTCATGATTCTAGGAAGTTTTACTTTTGTCACGATGATCATCCGTACCTCCAAGTAAAATAATGGTTTAAAATATATGTAATTATGCTGTCAGTTATGCACACTTAGGCCTAACTCAGCTTCTCTGTCATCAAAACAGTCTCATATATTTGTATGTGGTGGTTTTCCATGTTTCAGTTGTACATTGATTTTATTTGACAGTTTGTTGGTGAAAAGAACTCCTCGAAGTGTGGGATATCGGCCAGACTGTAAGTGACTTCTGACAACCCTTTTTCATTTTTAAAAGTATGTCAAGTGTATTGTGTACCTTTTGCTCAAAGTCCAAGGATGATCCAAATAGCTTTTCACTAATTATTCTTGATAGATTTTGCTCTTATTTAGATAATTTAAATATCTGGGAAGTATCTTGAGACAGTTAATCAGGATTTGTAACATTTGTAACATTATAGTGGAAATCAAACTTTGATGGTCATTTTTAAGTTACACCTCTGTCATGTGCAGATTCTCTCAGCTTGCACATAGTCAAATGCCTCAGTCAGTGGAATCTGCTGGATTCACCTTTTGACACTTTTGGGAGTGATTTGTGTGCCTTAGCCTAGCCACCTCCTGCCATTTGGCTGTCCCCATGAATGGGGGAGAACCACACAGGGTAGCAGGTCTGATAAAGGTTTACAGTGATAAGATGCCTAAATTGGCACTGGTTATGTCTGGGCATCTGAATGACTCCCTCCTTGTGTTCTCCTGTCTGTCCCAAGCCCATTAGGGAAGGAACAGCATCCACAGCAGAGAGTGGTAAGAGAGTGACAGCTCCTTCTGCCTTGGGCAGGGCTGTGTGTTTTAACCCTGTTCCAGGTGCTAAATTCCTGTTACTTTCATTATGCAAGTGAAGTGAATTGAGCAGCAGAATCACATCCTCTTCCTCCTCCTTTCCAAGGCTGTACAATACCTCAAGGTTTCATTGAGGTGTTCCCCTCATTCAAGGACACCCCTCGTTCCTGGGATCTCATTATAGGCTTAGCTGGGCTAACGGTGCCTTTGGAGCATCTTGCAGCAGATGACTTGTTTTGCCATCTGTCCCCAGAGACAACCTGTCCAGAGCAGGACCTGTGAGCTCTGAAGGAGGACACAACAAGGCAGTAAATGGCCAGGCCTCCATTTTATCCCTGTATTGTGAGGCCCAGTAAGTGCAAAACATCACCTTAGTTTTTCCAAAAGTGCACACAGCCTTTTATTTGAATTGCATAATTTATCTCCCTGTTTTCCTCATTGTAGCCTGGGAGAGAAAAGAGACACAGCTTTCCTGCTCAGGAGTCTTCCATTTTAGCATGAGGGAAAAATCCCTTTGGAAATTTTGTATTTTAGAGAACTTCATTTTTTTTGGTCATTTTATAGTGTGTGTAGACAGGGTGGACTGGTACTGCCTGACAAAACTAGAGCTGTTCAGACAATCTGGAATGGCTGATGTCCTCTTTTTAGGCAGATTTTTTTTTGAAGATAAAAATCACAACCAAACACAAAAACCAGCAACAAACAAAAGCCAAAAGCAAACCCAAAGCAGCCAACCCACACCTGTTTCTGAAACCTGCAAGTGACCCTTCCTGCATCTCTGTCTGGAGTGCAGGTCCAGCTCCCAGAGGCACTGCCTCTGGAATCATGCTGTGAGAGAGACTTGTGCTCACCAGTCCACTGCTGCTGCACTGGCATGTCAGGGATCTAGGAACTGCCAGGAAGCATTGGCACTTCTGTACGTATTTGCAAAGTCAGAGGACTTTTTTGAGGAATTTTATGTTCTCATAATAATATCCTGTCAGTAAATTTAAGAGCTTCCATTCATCTCTTGCAGACTAGCATGAGGCAGCTGTGTGGAAACCAATAAATACATCTATTTAATTTCCTGTAGTTGATAAATCAACAAAGTGAGTTAAAATTGTAAAATAGCTCAAATATTAATCTGAGGGTACTTGAGTGGAAGAAATAAAATGAGTTACAATCTATACCTATAAAATTCCATATTGTCTCTGTAAAAAGGTCTAGTGAACTCTAGGAAGTTCTTTTCTAACACACCGGTGACTTATGGTCTTTTTCAGTTGTTGGATTTGAAGTGCCAGACAAATTTGTTGTGGGATACGCCCTAGATTACAATGAATACTTTAGAGATTTGAACGTAAGTAATTTTTCCCGTATGTTTTTCTCCATTTAAAACTGGGGAGGAGGAAGGAAGGAAAATCTCCTTACCTCATTCTCCCTGCTCTGTAAATCATGCCTCATGCTCCAGTGTTGCGAACGAGCCCAAGAACAGCAGGGCAGCGTTTGGAGCTCTGATGAAACTAAAATTTATTTTGCTGCATGCAGAGTGGAGGCTGCACAAGTGTCAGCTTTGAAATAATGTGAAGTGTCTTGTCTCACCAGATGTCTGCAACAAACAAGTGCTTTTGCTTAGTTGTATCAGAGTTAAAGATGAGAGACCTGGGGAGAAGTTAAGAAGGGCTCACATTTTATTATATTTATCATGAACTCTTCATCTGGGTCTCACCAGACCCAGCAGACCGTGGGTGGGACAATTAGGAGAGGAGAAAGAAGGTGATGTTGAGATTTTTGGACCAAAAAAAGGCCTACATTTTTCTGCATAAACAGTGTCAGAAGATTCTTCCTCCTCGAGTGTACAGCACACTCGTGTTGCTTTCAGAAGCTCGTTATTGATGTCAAACCTTGGTCTCTTACATTACTTTCCTAACAGGAGCTTTTTATTTTCTTCTGTTCCAGCATATCTGTGTGATCAGTGAGACGGGGAAGCAGAAGTACAAAGCGTGAAAGCAGAGTCCGAGTGCTGTGACAACAGAGCTTTGAAATGTTTTGTTTACTGAGTCCTATCTTTCACAGGCTTCAGCTCTGGTACACCAGCTACACTTGTAGAATGCCCCAGCCCCATTGCCATATGCTTACTGTAATTTATTGCATGTACAATATAAGAGCTCGTCTTGTTCATTTATATTCTAGAAATGTAAACAATTAGTGCAGTTCTGCACTCCTTATTTTGATTTGCACTATGACTCTACCGACTATCGCTGCCCCTGGTTGGGTTGTGCTGTTTGTGAGCTCCAGAGTCTAACTCTTGCAGTGGTAAATTGCTTAAACCTCATCAACCCAGAACTGAAATAGTTCAAGTACTGTAAATGTAAAACATTTTACGATAGGGAAGTCTATTAGTAATATTTTTTAAATCTGTAATTTAAGTTTTATATTTTAATGCACAGATGTGATTGTGATTAATGGATAGTTGCACCTTTGGGTGTTATAAAGCATGAGGAGCAGCCATTTACAGCATTTGTAATCTCCAAGGAGCTCATCCAAATCTCCTGGAGTTGCCTTATTGCTGTAAAGGAAGTCTGGGTGAAAAGTGTGGTTTTCCTTTTTTCTTTTTTCTTTTTTTAAAAGATGGAATGACAAAACAGAATGTTTAAAATCTAGTTTTAGTTGAGCTGCCTATTTCTGTTAGATTTTTTTTCTTTAAAAATATCCATCAGTCTGTGGAATTGCCTTTTAAATTCAAACGATTTTAATATATTTGTGGGAAAAAAAGTATTGTAATGTTTACTTTATAAGATCTACAAAGCAAAGTACTGTAAATAAAGGCTGTCTCTTTAAAATAAGCCCCACACATCTATCCCACTCATTCTGTATATTAAAGTGCTCTTGAAATTTTCTTCTCAATAATATTTTTCATAAGTGTTTGTGACGGTGAAGGCAGACTCTGCATTTGTTACCTTTGCAGAGCTTTGGGTTAATGTCATCCTGTCTAAGAGAGAGGTGATAGAAGTGCTGTGGGAAGATGTTGAAACAATTGCATATTCTCTAACCAAACCAGATTCCAGAGAGAACAGCTGAAGCACCGTCCCCTTTGTTCTGTCTTGGCAAAAATGGAAGAGTGGAGGTTCTATGTTCATTAAACATATCCATATGGGGAAAAAACCAAAAAACCCACAACCATTTAGTAAGCAATCGTTTTGGTTTGTTTCATTAGCACTTCTGTTCATGTGGAGTCCGGTTCTAAACGTGGCAGCCCAGCTCACACCTGTGCTTGTGCTGTGCTTTTTTGGTTCTTCTGCACGTGGATGCTCCCACCACACCCTCGGATTTAATACTGCTCAGTGCTTAATACACAATGGAGTTTTTGAAAGATTCTGTTTTGAAAGATTTTTCTGTGGTTCTGAAGTTTGAGTCTGTACTTTTCCAAGTACTGCACACTATTGCCCATCCATGGCCTGCTCAATTACAGCTGACCTAATATTAATCATGTTAATAGCAGACCTAAAATATGAATTCACACAGTTCAGATCAAATGACCACATTTGTGGAAGATCTATTTGTAAATCAGAATTCTCTTTAACAAATATTAGAATACTGATCATAATTATACTGTAGGTTATTCTTTCAAAGAGCTTTTCTTCCCCTGCACTACAAAGTCTGATTGTATTTCTTGATTTGTCCTAAATCACCTTTGTGTATCTGCCTGTTCAAGAACCTGTGACTTGTTGCAAAAATAAGCAGTGCACCTCCAAGAAGAGGAAACACTCTGTCTCCTGAAAGGTTTTTGGGTCATGGTTAAGACAGTTATTCACATGATGATTTGGGAAAAAGAGGAGGGGTTGTTAGTCATAACAAGGGGTTCATCTTTCACACTGTGGCTGGAGTGGGGAATTCCCAGTGTGTTGGGGGCAGGGGTTGGAATTGCAGGGACTGTGTGGTCACAGGTTTGGGAAGCTGCTTTGAGCCACACTGGCCCCAGGAGTGATGCTGCAGCAGCCCAGGTCTGCCTTCTACCACAGCACCTGTGTCTGATGGAAAAGGTTTATACTTAAAATCTTACTGGATGTTCCCACATTTCAGGTGCCGTGGGACAGGGGGGTTTTTTCACTTCACATAGGTGCTTGTCAGATCAAGTTCATCACCACAGAGAGATTCCTCATGCAGAAGCTTTTGTTGGTCTCTGAAAATTGTTTAGATAAAAAGTTATCCACTCCCTCACCCTTGCTAGAGTAGTTCTACCTACTGCAGCCTTTCACAGCACCTGTGTGTGCACAACAGGAAGATAAATCCTCACGTGAAAAATGTTGAAACTGCAATTGTTACTTTTTATTTGGTAATTTTGGTTAAAAGACGGGGGGTTTAATCACACCTTCGCAAGTTAAACGCCAGCTTTATATGACCCAGACATACATTGTTAAAGCATTATGAAAGCACAGAGGAATATCTTGTATTTGAACATTTATGTGGCATTTGAAATTCATTATAGTTCCACATTTTATGTATGCTGGAAAAATAATTTCGAATATTTATAGGCTTTGCTACACTGTCTCTCCCTGTGACATCTGGCATTTCTGTACATTTTGGTAGCTCAGACACAAATGCAATGAAAAGTCTCTCTGTGAACTGAGCTGGCACTTCACTTGGGGCTTTTTTTTGGCAGTCTTGGTTTTGAAAATTGAGGCAAATAAGGATCTTTCAGCTGCCTTGTAATTGTATATCCTGACTGATTAAATGGTGGTGTTTCATTGTCTATTATGCTCTGACAATCCTGTCAAGCATGCACTAATCCAGCAGCGAGGGGTTGACAGTGCTTACAGGGAGCTGGTTACAAGTCATTAAAGGACTGTCTGCCCTGCCCGACTGCCTTTAATTCCCATGCAGGTTGCACCTTGCACGATCAGATCTCCACTCTTGGCAAGCAGCTCTATGAGCTGAGACATCACTGTGGTCTGGTTTCTTCTTCTTTTTTTTAATTTATTTTTTTAATAGTATTTAATTACCCAAGCAGATGTAGTTTGATGAGTATTCTGATGGGGAGGACACTTCCCAGCTCTGTACAGATGCCAGTACCCAGTAAGCTCATGGCACTGCAGGCACCGAGGTGAAGAGGGTAGGGCTAGAAAAAGGCAAAGATTCTGCACAATCTAAGAACTGGCTGTGAGGATTTTCATCCCCTGAGAGAGGGATCATGCTAATAACTGCCAGGTGATAAAAGGCTGGTGCAAGGTGTGTGTTGGGGACATATCTGAGTGGCTGCAAATGCCCTTCTGTGTGTGGGCTCTGCTCCAGTAAAACACCAACTGATGATCTGAAATGTCATCTTGGAAGGTGGAAATCCCTGTGGAACCAGGTAGGAGAGACAAGCCAGTGATGGTATATAAATCAAGGTAGATTAACCTGTCCCAGTTAGAGGCTGGTGTTTATCTAACAAGTCATTATTAGTGGTATCTTTATTTTGTCCCCACTGTAACCAGAAAGGGAACCAACCCTCGTGTGTCTCCTGCTTATCTCCAGGTGAACTGCAGCAAATCATGGTACCTGTAAGATACAGCTTTGGGCATTAGGGATGTGTGAGGGGATTCCCAGTCAGTCAGTGCCCTCTCACGGGTTGTGATTCCCCACCCCAGCCCTTCACAATCAGGAGAAGGGGTGTGTTTGGTGGTCTGGAGCCCCGGGATCCGCAGGGAATTCCGTCTGTGCCGCTGTGAGCTCGGCCAGCACGGGGCTGGGGGCTGCAGGGCAGTGGGGCAGGGCTGGCAGAAGCACAAGGGGTTGGCTCGGCTGCCCCGCAGGTTGGAGCGGGATAAAATCATTCTCCCCGGGAACAGACTGCCGGGGCATCGACGGAACGCGCTGCCTTTCCTGTGGAGCCGGGAAGTGCCCGAGCAGCGATGCTGATGCTTCACTTGCCTGTTTCCCCTCTGAGGAACTGGGACGTGACTAAGCCAACCCTAAGGCAGGGAAGAGGAGGGTAATGGGGTGTGTGTGTGTGAGCTCTTAAATGTTCATTGCAGTGCCTTTATCAGATCTTTCCTCCCGTTTCTTTTCATGACAAGTTTTTCTCCTCCATTCACAAAACGCAAAATACCCTGTAGCAATCAGAGAATACAAAATACAGGGTAGAAATATCTTCTGTGGTGTAAACTCCTTAACTTGCAATTAGAAAACCACCCTGTGCTTTCTAGTATGCCATAATCACAACTCCCCTCCTGCCGAGCTGCATCTTCCACACCCCCAGTGCCCTCCCGGCCATCAGACCTTACCTGGCAGTCCTGCACACTCGATTTCTTTTCAGTATGAGGGGGAAGCTATTTTCTCTCACAGACCACATGGCATGAGAACTCACTCTGGACAGTTTATAAATGAATATATGCTCTACTTGAATCACAGTTTGAGTAATCTTCAGTATCCTGTTACTTGAACAGCCACAAGGATGGGTTTACATGAGAAATTGCTGAGAGCGATGTCTTACACTTTGCTTCAGAAAACAAAATACTCGAATTGGTGTTTTTCTTCCATTTGGTGAGTTTATTGCCAGGAACCACTGTGTCATCTGGGCGCCAGAGCCATCACTTGCACTGGTCATCATTGTCACTTCAGCAAACCCTCATGGGAGAGGTGAGCTGGCTTCTGTTTTGCCATGTGGCTGACACCTGCCACATCTAATTTAACCCAAGATTTTTTTCTTTGTGCAGCTTTGTGCTGGGGGCAGCTGCACAGCTGGGTACCCAGCCAGGGTCTCCTACCCCTGCTAAGAGAGGGTGAGACATGTGAAAGGTCTCTGTAGTGCAAAGAGCAAGTCCTGAAGTCATTAACATCCAGCACTGGGAGTTGCTGTTGTGCAAGGCACTGCACAAACACCTGCCAAAGCCAGTCCTGGCTCCGAACACGCTCGGTGTGAGCTGAGGAAAAGCAGATGAGGTGGGTGGGCAAGAAGTGCAAGGAAAGCAAGATAATGCTGGATACCACAACGAGTTGCCAGCCTTTGCCAAAAATTCCTTCTGCATCAAAGGAGGTGAGCAGGAAAACGCTGAAGGTAGATAAGGTGGCTTTTTGGGTTGCTTTTCCAGTGTTTACAGGAATCTGCGACACCTCGTTTGACTCCTACACCACTACCTCTAATGGAGGTACCTGGCCCTGTGAGCAGAGCAACATAACCTCAGTCTCAGTACGTGGGAGAGTTTTGGTCCGGGGGAATTTTTTTAAAAAAATGAAGATTGGTGTAGAAACGTGTGAATTAGAGGCTTGTTTAATGACTGTCTTCTAAGCCCAGCAGCCATGCAGTGGGGTGCTGATGTGCTGCACGTATTTACCTACCACAGGTAACTGCTGCCTTGCAGCTTGTTTACAAAATCACAGCAAAAACTACTGAGGAAGCTCAAAGACTTTTCCTCCACAGTGGTCAAATGCATTCCTGATGCAGCAAATTTTTCACATTTAAACAAAAAACCACCTCTTGCTTTATCCTACACGAACAGAGACGTTTGCCCAGGCTACTTTGCCTGTGCTGCTGCCCCTCTGCAGATGCCTCATAGAGTTGCAATGTGGGTCTGGGGGGGACTGGTCAGCCCAGGGATGCTTTGCAAAGGCATTTATTGCTCTTTTTTTCAAGTGGTTTGTACTCAAATGCAGTAGGGAAATCAAATTGCACTTGTGTCAAAGGCAAACTTCTACATCTCAGGGAAAAAACTGACAGGAGCTTCCCCAGCTTCTCAGAGAGAAAAGCACAGCTGGATGTCTGCTCCCCGAACTTTCTGTATGAATAATTGGCAATATCCTGAAGTATCTGGAGCAGAGCAGGGACACACAAGGTGCTGGGAGCCAGGCAGCTGCAGAGCCCTGTCCCGCACCCTCATCCCTCGCTCCCACCATCCCTGTGCCCATTATGGCCCATCCATCCCTGCCACAGCTTGTGCTGCTGACCCCCTGCACAGCCACCTCCGTGGGTGCGTTTTTCTCTGTCCCCTGGGCTCCTGCTGCCTTCATTTAGCCTCTACATTTTATTCTTGTCTGCTGCTCCACAAACTCTGCAGCGCTTTTACTCTCCCATTATTCCCGTTTTGATCCTGCAGGAGACTGGCACCTGAAAGCAGTTTTAGCAGGAGTCTTCAGTTTGTGAACATGGTGAAAATGTCTTTTTCTACCTGAATAAAATCAAACTGACCACAACAGAAATGGCCCAAAAAAAGTAGAAGAAATTTTAAATCTTACACTCCACCTGTACATGCCAACAGAAACCTTTCTTAAAAAAAAAAAATGCAAAATTAATATAAATGTACAATTACCAACTTTATTGACCAATTTCCCTGTTAACCAAGTCACTCATCAAGTTATTTTCCTGAGGGCAAGCAGTATGGTATATGGTAGTTAATGGCTTGACTTGTCGAGAGTGGAAATGAACCACTTTACAGACACAAGAATACCAGTGTCGGGTTTAGAATGCATCAGGTGTGTGCCCAAACATTTTGAGTTTGACCCCTTTGAGGGCAGAGGCTTTTCAAAGCTGCTCCTCCCCACGCACACCCCCCCTTGCACCTCCCCATGCCACAGCCATTCCTATTTCAGGGGTGCCTCGTGCCGATGCTCCGTGCACAGACCAGGACTGAAGCTGTAAATCAGCAAGAGGATTTCCCCCTGCCCTACAACTATTGCCTGTGATTTAGTAATTCCTTAAAATACCTGAAAAAAACAAATGTTCTGGAATTCACAACCACCAGGAGGCTGCTGGACTGGGGCTGTTAATGATGCACCATCACTGGCAGGACGGACAAGCTCATTCCCACCACAGCAGATGAATCTTGACCAAGGAGGCACCACCCCAGCCCTTTCCAGGAGCATCCCTGACTCCGTGGTGGCCCTGGTGTCTATTCCAGCAGGGCTTGGATGCTTCAAGTGGTGCAATGTTAAGGAAAAACCTTTCACCACAGGGCTGGCACAGCTCTGGAGGAGCTCACTGCTGCTGTGGTGGGTCTGCAGGCAAATCCTCAGGTGGTCCAAACTCTTTCCACCATGGCCCAAGTGGTGCCAGATGCTGCTGGGCACTGGCAGCCCCCCTATGCCAGCTGTGCCCTGAGCTGGGGTATCCTGACAGAGGCTGGAGCAGCTGCAGAAATTTGGGGAAAGATGATGCCTTCTGCAGCAGGGCTTCCCCAGGAGCACCCCGAGCACGACGACAGGGTCCCTCCCTCTCACCCACTTGAAGCTCTGGGCCCCACCAGCCCTTGCACCCCCACAATGCCCCCCACGCCCCCTCCCCAGGTTCTGAGACAGGGTTCACCCAGGGACCAGCACTGCCCCTGTGCAGCCCCAGCTCCTCTCTCCCTCCAGAGCCCAGGGAAGGGCTCATCACCATCTCTGGACAGTGGGCAGTGCTCCCCACCCCCTCCACTCCTGGGGCTGGGGCACTGGGTACCCCAACAGCAGTGTTGGGGTGCAGCCCCTGCCCCTTCCCCATTTACGACACCAAGCCCTCGTTGGTTGCTGCCTCCACAGTGGTTTATTCGGGTGGGAGTCAAGAGCCCCCGGCAGTGTGGGAGGCACCATGGGGGTGCCACGGAGGGACCCCAAGAGCCAGAGCCCCGGCTCCTGCGGCAGGGACCAATTTCCAGCCTCACTAAAGCAGCAATGCAATACTGGAGAGCAACAGGCAATCCCAAACTCCAGTATTTACGTGCTGCTAGAGCACTGCTGACAGCTCTCCACGGCCTCCAGACCCCCCTCTCTACCCCCAAACACAGGGCAAGGGTCCCTTGGCCGATCCTTTGCCAGGGGAAGGACCGAAGAGCAATAGGTGAGGGGTAGATAGAGCATGGGATGTGGTCATGCCCATGGTGGAGAACAAAAAGGAGCCACAAGTCCTTCCTGCCTGCAGGGCCACAGACACACAAGCTCATGGGGGACGGATTTGTAGCTGCAAAGGATGTGCACAGTACAAGCACTAAGAGAACGTGTCTACACATACCTGAACTAACGAGATACATGGGAATGTGTTAGCTTCCACATCTATGATAACCAGAAGCTCACTTTCTTGTCTTATCCTTGAGGTAATGAGGCAGCCCAGAATGGTCTGTATCTCCTTGTCCCTACAAACCATGATGTGCTGCTACATCTCCTCAAAGCCCACTGAATGTTGATATTCCAAATGGTATTTTGAATATATATATATATAATTTTTTTTTAAAAATCATGATATAAAGAACTGAAGAACGCTCTACAATGAAGACATTTAACATGCATGCATTACCACCACAGGACAGGGGGTTTTTTCTTCACAGGTGCTATCAGACAGTCTGTAACTGTAAGAGAACAAGCAGTTATACAGTGCAAACAAACCACTTTCAGAAACAAGATCAGAAATTAACTGTTCCCCCCAGCCCCAAACCACACTTAGTATTGGGTCCCAGCACAAAATACACTTTCAGACCCAGCAGATCTGTTGCTTTTGCTGCTGTGAAGAGCCTGCAGAACTTCCCAGCCCTTTCCTCTTAGGTGACACTGAACATCAAGGATTTTCCAGAAGTCACAATGTTAATATCTCAGACAAATAAATCCAGATTACAACAGTTGAAACCTGTTAAATTTTCCTTAAAATACTTTTATTCAGCTCAATTTGGCTTTTGAGATACGTAAAAAAATCCTTATTTTTAAAACGTTTAGATGATGCTTATTTACCACGAGAATGGACAAACCACGTGACCAGAAATTAAAGACCTCTGGAACTTCAATTTCCCTGCCTGTACCAGAGCAGAAAGCACCAGAGCAGGGCAGGGAGGGGCTGCAGCCCTACAGAAGGCAGCTGCCAGTGGCACTTACACATCAGCCTGCCAGGGCTGCACAGGAGCTGGGCACACAGACTGATATTTTTTGTGTTTCCTTTCAACCTTCCCCCCCCACACCAGTTATGTGACAACTTCCTTCAATTCATTTTCTTAACAGGCAGCATCACAAAAAACCTGAACAACGTCAGAAATGACACCCTGGGTTCCAATTCTTGTGCCATCCCCTCGTGCCCAACGCGCCGCTGAGTCCCTGCCTCTTTAGCAAACTTAAAAATAGGAATTTCAAAGGCTCTTGTGACCCATGCCAAGTGATTTCAAATTTTAAATCAAGTATTTGCCAACAAAAAAGCGGTATATTTTCACCACTTCAGTGTCCTCAACACTGACAGCACCAGGGCCAACTCCCTAATGAGCAACTGCTACTTGCTGCAAAGCCAACACGTACCCAGTGGCAAACCTGTACGAGCTAAATCAAAACAACTCCCCCCACAATATTACCATTAATTACTTCTGTAACAAGGTTTTACTTGACTGTACCTGTGCAATTTCTTTCATCTCTTCGAGTGACTCCGAAAGAAAAAGCAACAGCAAACATGTTCAGCTTTAGGATCCATTTTGATGGAGTTTGAGGTTCACATTTCAATTAATATTTTTATATTTATATAAACCAGACTTCTGCCTAGTTCGACAACAAGGGCAAGAGCTCTCTTCAGTAAGGAGGACTTTTCAAAGCAAGGCTTCAATACACCTCCACCAGCCTCTAGCGCAGAGGGAAAATCAACATTCTCACCCAGGATGGGGCAACTGGAAATTTGGGATAGGCAGTGAAATAAATATCTGAGAAAATACGCATGTTTATGACATGACAGCATCGATATTTTATGCAATAGAAAGTTCCATGTTTGAATCACCCCATCTCACACTTCAGCTTCTTTCAAACTTAGTTGGTGCTTTGGAAACTCAACTTTAAATCAGAAATTGGCAGCTGAACAGGGCTGTTCAGCTTTGAGTTCACCTGAACGTCTCCAAGGTACTACCTGCAGTACCCAAGAAGGGATATGCATGTAGGAGGGACCTGCATTTACCCAGAGGGGTGCAGATGCTGCAGGTATTTTGGAGCAGGTGGGACATGAGCTTACCTTCCCAACTCATCTCTGAACACAGGCACACCAGCTCCTGCATGGACTCTCTGGACACAGTCAGGCAATCGCTGCTTCAGTGGGAGCTACAAATCAACGACAGAAAGGGTTTGAGAGGCGCTGGCAGAAGGGGGCAGCTCCAGGAGTGGGGACCAGGGCTGTCGGGCAGGTTCCCTCCCAAGGCACACACACACAGGTGAAAGTAATTTTAAAATTAGAGAAGAGAAAAAAGAAATAAATCAAGTTTTCAGCTCCAGATAGGGCAGACTATGAAGCAGAGTAACTACATCCCTCCCCTCTCTATTCTCCCTGTTCCCGGGGCTACTGGCACCATTGGCTCAGGGTGACTCTGGGCAGTGGCACCCAAGGCGCACTGGTAACCCCAAATCATAACCCAGGTGCTGTAGAGAAAGGAGGGAGGAGCCAGAAAAACCGGGGCAGCTCTGGGCAGGTGGGAAAGCCATTGCACACAACCACGGCCAGCAGCAAGCCCACCTTCCTCCCTGAAGGGGTTAAAACAGCAGCAGCAAGAACAACTCTACTGGTCCTGGCAGACCAGAAGCAAAGGAAACATCTTAATTATGCTGGTTTAGGTGACAAAGCAGGCCTAGGACAGGCAGGTGAGATGCAGAGAGGCTACTTGGGGGTCGATGCTTTTGCGGTGGCACCACAAGTGCCCCCTCTCACTGGCAGGTGGAGGCAGCATCCCAAGAGCACCTTCCAAGTGGCACCCCACTCCAGCCAGGAACAGGGGTGTCCCCCTTACTGGTAGCCCCAAACATGAAGAGAATTGCCCCAAAAGCTCCGCCTCAGTGCAAAAAGCACTGCAACAGCCCTTCTGCTGCCAAGAGCTCCACGCCCGCAGTGTGTGCACCAGCTCTTTCTAGAAATAGAAACTTCTACCTGTCATCTACGTAAGCCAGCCACCTACAGAGGTTTAATTAAATCCCCCAAATAACTGGGGAATTTGAACATGCAGAAAACCATTAATGCAAATCACAAAACAATGCAACTTCTGCTTGCCAAAGTATATTGGGTAATTAAGTAAAAAACATCCCCCCCCTCCCCGCTCCAATCCTAAACACGCACACAAAACCAAAACAAATTCCCCCTGAAATACTGGATTCCCTGAAAATACAACCTCATCCCTCCTCACTGACACTAACCAGAAAAAAAAGAGAAGGAAAAAAATGTGAGAAGGAGCACCATGGGAAAGGAAAGGAAATAAATACAGGAGCCCATGACAGGACAGATTTGCATACAGAGCCTTTACTGACCCACACACTTCAGGGCTAGGTGAGCTCAAAGACAAGTAAATATTAAGCATTTCCTACATATAGAAAAAAAACAGGAACAAAACCCCAGCTCTGCTATCAAACACTTTTCCAGGAGACATGCACAAACAAATCCTGAAGTCATTGTTCTCATTTGAAACAACTGGGGAAAAAAAAAAGGCATTTATTATTTTACAAAAAGACTAAAGTAAATCATCTCATTACAGCTGAAAGTCCCAGACACTCATTAGAGAGGCAAAATTACGGTGACAAAACGAAAATAAGGGTGTGAGTAACACCGCCAGAACACTTCATATCTGCCTGGCTCTGAAAAATCCCAACACTTTCGTTGCTGCCTCCTTTTGAACAATGAGGTTGAAACAAAAGTCACGTCCTAATATTTACAGATGTGGCCAATGGCTGGGATCAGAGCCGGTGCTTGATCGACAGCCACCACATGGCTCCAGCTCTGCCATTCCCGGCAGGAATTGCCTCGCAGGGCTGCTGAAGGCGAGCAGAGCGAGGGCTGCGGGAGGAGAAGTGGCTGAGAAGGAGCCCGAGCAGTCGGACGTGGGAACCGCACGCAGCCAAGTTACTTTCATTTGCGCGGCACCTACAGCGCATCTCCCCATCACCCAAAATCGCTGCTCTGCCCAGCCAGGACTCGCTCCCGGGGACACAAAATAAACGCAGAAAATGCATTTTGTCCCTGTTCTTGCCGAATCTGTGGAAGAACGGGGTCATTTCCCACACGCTTCATCAAAAATAATTTTTTTTTTTTCCCCCCCTCACAAATTTGCCCATAAAAGGGTCAGGGAAGCAGCTCACGGTTCGTATAAAGCCCAGCACGTTTTCCTCGCAGCGCAGCGCACCTTCCCCGCGCTAAACCACACGCCATCGACGCGCTCCGAGGTGGGGCCGAGCACCCGAAACCAAACTGCAGCCACAAAGGGCAGATTCAAATAACGCAAAAAATGAATTCGTTAACTTCGCTCGATGTGAAACTCGAGCCCGGCATTGTTACGAGCAGGATCAGCTGTGTTTACCACGGCGAGGGTGTTAGTGGGACGGGGAGCTACTGGCACCCACAAAGGCCTGCAGGACAAGACTTCAACTTACGGCGCTCCAGAAAAACAGTAAAATCCACAGTAAAACTCCAGGATCCACAGTTTTTTCTCAACACTGCTGAGGAGAAGAAAAGTATGATGCTTCTTGTTACTTCCAAGTTTTAGCATTGTCATCTCATTCAGTTCTAAACAACAAGGGTCAGATCTGGAAGCCCGACTCCTATAAAGTTTATTTGTTAAGAACAGAAAAAAAACAAACAAAAAACCTATTTCTTTTTTGGTCAGATGAACAATAATTCAAAACATAACAAGCACGCTGAATTTTTTTTTTCCCTTTTTTAGATTTAGGTCAGTTTGCCTGAAGCATTACTTAAAGCTTCCCTCTTATATTTCATAAATGTTTACTGCATTAGCAGCTCAGTTTTACTGTATTTCCCACCAAAGTGGATTAACTAAATACAGACTTTTGCAGTTGCCGGTGAGTTCTTTGGATTTCTTCAGAACAGAAGATGATGAAACTTGGCAGATGGTCCCTCACCTACACTTAACACGCATACGACACAAGCAGCAGAATTTCTGTATTTTGGGGGAAGCAATTAATGTTTTAATCTTGGAAAACTCACTCTCCAAACGTAAAAAAATTGTCTTTATATACCTGATGCACATACGGGAAAAATATTGTATGTAGGATCAATTACAGAGGGAAAAGTCCCAGCGCTGTGCATGTTGCTCCATCACTGCAGCTCCCAGAGCGCTGCGAGGCTGCCCTGGGAAGCTGGCCCTTGCCAGGATATTCAAATTTCCTGTACAAAGCGAGCAACCAGGGAGGGGAAAAGGGAAAAAAAAAAGCAAAAGCTGGCTGCGAATTTTTTTTTTTTAATATTTAAAATTATTTCGGCGAATTA
>VZTA01004210.1:1348-25536 GCA_013398855.1 Mohoua ochrocephala
TCACCGGAAAGGTTAGGCTGAGCTATTTCTTTTTCCATTACTTCAGGCAAAAAAAATTCCTTTTGCCCATTCAGAGCTAGGAAGTGAGCTATTTGCACCTAAGGAGGGAGGTCAGGAAGGGCACATGAAAAGTTCCTTCAGATGTTGGCTATCGGTGTTCTCAAAAGCCTGCTTTTCAAAAATATTTCTTAAGAAAGAGATGAGTAAAAGATGTTACTTTTCATATTTCCATATATAGAAATACAGCTTATTGGTACAAAGTTAAAATAAACCTTTCCTTCTTTAAATTTTTTATTGATTTTTTTTTCTCCTCCATTTTCATAGGAGGTTTAGTCACAGACATAAAAAATTTGCTTGTGCAAAATATTAATGACAAACAACTGGTGACAATGGTAAAGCTGAGGGACTTCATTTTCAGACTTTAACATGCTAAACTTCTATTTAGAAAGACATCAACAAATTTGATGTGAAATCATATTTACAACTGGACTTTTTACAGAGGTGTTCTTGATGTGGAGCCATTTTTATAATTTTCATTTTTCAAAACAACAAATATCCTGTGTGTACATTTCTGTTAGTATTAAGGCATTGTTAAAAGAAACCACCTGTCTAATCTTTGACAGCTTAAATTTTAATACTTATTAAATTACTAGCTCAAAACTGTATACAAGGAAGCTTTCTTGCAACTTGTAGTATCTGCCAACCCCTTTCAACAGCATTATCTCATTTTGGCAACTGTACTCAACAAAATTTATTACAGAACATTTTTAGCAATTGAACAAACTGGCCTTGACACACAATACTGATTTGGTTCCATTTACATCTCCACTCTTCTTTTTGTTGTTCTTAGGTCCTATCATATTTCTTTGTATGATTGTATGTGTTAAGGAACTCAGTAAATTCTTAACATATCACTGCTGGATTGAAATATTTTCTAATTCCAAAAATATATATATTTTTTTTTTTTTTTAAATCTCAGATGTTATTTTCCCCTTAGGAGTTTTGAGACAATGAAAACCCACCTAATCAAAAAGGGTATCAAGTTTTAATTGACATATACTCTCTAGAGCACGGACACTAAGCCAGAATAACAATCCAAAATAACTCCAGACATTTGTATAGCAGTCTTACTGACATATCATCAAAATGAGACAAGCAATCAAACAGCAGATTCATGGGTTTTTTTCACCAATAAAAAGAAAAAACTTCCACTGACTTCAGGAATAATGACAATAATGTATTTAACTCAAACTAATTGATGGACTATTGTAATTCTGACCATAAACAGTGTATAGCCTTAACTTTAGCTGCACGATGTGTATCAGCCCAGGGCTTCTCAAAGTAAAACACAAACTTTGCAAATTACTGATGAGGAAGGTAAAGTACTTTAGGAATTAGTGTAATGAATCACTAATAATAACAGTGATATTAACCATAGAATAGCTGCTTAACTGTTCATTTCTTCTAGACAACAACTATAGAATTACAGTCATCAAAACTGTGAGAGGATGCAGCACTGCTCTGCTGCAATACTGAGGACAGGCATTCATGGGAGCTGTGAAGAAAAATAATGTCCTGAAAATTTTGCCATTCTATACAGAATTGGAACTAGCTTAGTAGGTCCTTTGTGAATATAGATTAGAGACTTCTTTCTAGGAGATGAAAGCAGTGTTGGCATAAGCAATGACTGCTCTTTATTTAAAATGTTCTCAGTCTTTATTTATATATTTATTTAAAGGTTTTAAAGCAACCTTAGTAAAAGTACCAAAATCATTCAATGACGACAAGAACGAAAGAAAAAGAGATGAAAACACAGGATTACTGCGGAGCAGGCTACATCTATGTAGAGATGACATACACACTGCATTCCCCACTTTACAAGATGTAGACCAGCTGTGTCCAGTTTAACCTTAAATGTCAGGATATCCAAAATACCAGTGTTGATAGTCTTTGTATGACTGGATTTTCTATCGCTTATATTTGTTCAGACTGTATTCCACTTCAATAAGTGCTGACGGTTGTGGTAGAGTACAGTGGGAAACCCAACCCTGCCTAGTGTTTTATACATTATTTATTGTTAATATAGCATAAAAATAAGTGTATTTGAACACCCAGAAGTGTTTGGGTGTCTTTACTCATTTACTATTCATCACAAAATATGAGGTTTTGATGCAGGCTGTGTTTGCAGAAATATCCAATTCCAAAAGCTACCAAGTGCACAGGCCTCTTACCTTAGATGCAGAACAATCAAATACCAAAAAAGTTTGTTACTTACCTGACACTGAACAGAAATGTTAAAATAACCCCAGTTGAAAGAGTCAGCAATTTTAGTATGACAAACTTCCATTTAAGTCCTAGTACCAATCAGAATTTTTTGAATCTAGGTTTTCCAGGGTCATAAGTGAATGGTCTCTCCAAATCAGAGATTAACACAGGATTAAATAATGGACTCTTTGCCATTTAGAAACAAAATAGAACCTGATGACAGGTCTCAGCTTGTTCCAAAGAGGAACAAGCAAGACTCCTAAAATAACTGAAAGTATTACTAAGGGAAATATTTCTTTCCCAGTAGGGCTGGAGGCCTTACAGTTTAGTCCTGTTCAGTACAGCTTACATTGCTGAGGTTATGAGCTTTCTCATTCAACTGGTGGAATTCATTGCCCCTGAGCAGCAAGAATTACTCAGCATTTAACCAATACAGAGAACATTTGTAACACTCTGTTCTCCTTTGCTGTAATTTTTAAACGCTGCACTGAGGTATCACAAAATATTAAAGAAACACAAAACCAAAAAAATAAACATCACAAGGCACTAAAAAATATACCAATCATGTTGAATTTGTCATAAGTAGAAAAGCCTTCTTAACCACTTACCCAGGCACTCACACATCTGCCGCAAGTGGTGATTTTGAAATCTCCATAGAGATCCTTGATGGCACCAGTCGTAAAGAATCCCTCCACCATCAGCAGAATGCCATATACAAAGAATGCAGCTGCTACACCATATATCACATACTTGAAGATGTCAATCCTGTATAGGAACAGCAAAAATTAATTATCTGCATAAATATTTAAAGCTGACTCTGAAATTTCAGGGTGAGATAATCAGACCCACCAAGTCTCAAACTTTCTACACTGGAGCCAGTTTAAGTGTTGATGTGCCATAATGACAGCTGAAGCTGAGGACAGGAATGAACTTTGAAATAAAACAGCATTGATATAAGGAACACTGGGTCATTTAATCAAATTAAATGTAAAAATGGATCTGTTTAGGTAAGACAGCAAAAATCCTCACATCAATTTAAAAGTCAGTTATTTTTCAGGGGTTTTTTTCCTCTAAATGAAATGGAAGAGAAAAAAAGAAAAGGAAAAGGAAACAGAAATCTGACACATCACCTGAGTCACGCATTCTATCCAGCACTTAGGTTATAGAAGAAACATTCTCCAATAAAACTTTCTGCACATACAAGTAGTTCTCAAGCTGCAATGTCAATCTGCATTATCTTCTCATTGTTATTCTCCCACTTATTCTCCAGTGGACAAAGTGTCTGACACAGAATAATAAAGTCATCAAGCGAGATTCCTTACTTCAAACCAGAAACATATTATTCCAGAAGTAATGAGGTCAGATCATCTGGAATTCTTCTATAATGCGGCTTTAAAACATCATTTCACAGACTCAGCTGAAGCAATGGAGGGATGGCTTGCAGTGTGACATGCAGAGTCCTAGAAGGCTCACTTCACTACAGAGAAGATTACCTGGGTTGTGTGGCTGTTCTGCCCAGCACTGCCTAGAAGTTCAACATTGGCTCGAGGATCTGCCTCCTAAATGTTCTCTCATGACCAGAGTTTGTGAAAAGATTTTCGATAGCACCTCTCTGCTCTGTCATCTAAACTTGGAAACATTCCTACTGACCATAGCCTTAGATCAACAGATTTCAAAGTTTTCCACTTGAACTTCTCTAAAACACTAGCCACAGTAAATGTTCAGTTTATTGATGTGACAGGGCAGGCAGGAGCTGTGCAACTCTTTACAAAATGGTAATATGAAGATTTAAGTTGGTACTAAGTTCCAATACATGTCTCCAGGTCAAGATAGCAATACCTCATGACAATGTAAGACAAAAAATAAGGCTGAGAACAATTAGGATCTGCCAGACGAATTTTGACACTCCATTACCCACAATGGATGTTTTCTCAAGACAATGATTAATATTTTTATTGTTATGAAAGGAAATATTTAATGATAACAATTCCTTAGGAGCACACTTTTCATCATCACCCTAAAGACAACTCACAATACACATTTTACATGTGCAATACAATAAAAAAGCTCAAAAACCCATTAAAATATCTTTGAGCTTGAATAGTTTTCAAAAGATTCAAAGTCAGCTTCAAGTCTACACTAAAAAATGCAATAAAAATGCAGGTAAACTTCTGACCTAACTGGGGATGGGAGAAGTACTACAAATGAATGCTTCTGCAAATGAGACAGGTTATGTTTTTCCCTAACATTCTAACACCAAAGTACTTCCAGCCTTGTTTGTTTTTTTACATTGCTTTTTGTTTCATACTCGAGTGAAAACTAGAGTAAGTTGATTTCTGTATGGGATACATAAACAACTCAAAAGGGTGAAACAAATTTAACACTGTAGATGGTCTGAGATGATGCAGATTAAATTTATTTTAATATATATCATTCCGATTACATTGCAAAAATCCCATTTCCCTGATTTTATAGTAACTCAGCCATTATAACATTTTTTTTTCTAACATCAAAACCGTGGTTTAAGCCTATCTTGCCATTAGTGATTAAAAAAACATTACAAAAACAAATAGACAGCAACTTTGTGACTATTCCGTGAAAACTCTTCCAATTCCTATATTATATACTTTAAACAATTGTTCACCAGTGGTTGAAGTCTGGGAGTTCTGCCAGCAGCAGCTCCTCTCAGACCCCTGTGTGCTCAGTTACAAGCTATCATTGCCCTAAAGAGATTAGGACTTTTGAGAAGTCCAGAGACTATTTCAGTCCTTACAACAGCCCTTTAAACCATCTGTGCTGAGTCTCCCACTGAGCTGCTTGTGTCAAAAAGTGTACTAAGAGATCTCTGCTTTTTCCTTAGCCTTATGTGCGTCTACAGGAATAACTTTCACTTAAGCCTTCCTTTCACAAAAGGAAAAAGTATATATAGCCAAACACTAGCCAAATATAGAAATCAATTTCTTCCTCCTCCACTCGTTACAGAGAGGTCATAAAATCTCTACTCGTCAGACTACATGGGATGAAATAGCCAGACTTATTCCAAGGGAAAAGGATCTCCTATAAAGCAAAGAATAAATAGATTTTTAAAAATGAGACAATCACTCAACTACCTCTTTAAAAGCCAGATAGAATTGTATTGCAGTATAGCTACATTTAGTGTCTGCTGTATTTAAAGAAAATGTATTACAACAGTAACTTTATATATATATAGTTTTGAAGATAGCATTGCTATTAAGTTATTCTGCAGCATCTAATACAGTTCACATAAACTTTTATTTTCTCATTAAGTTATAATAGATAAATGATAAACCTTATAAAATGGAGATTGCTTTTCTTTAAAATGAAACGTGATTCTTTGTGGATGAACTCAGGGAGATTAATTGCCATCTGTGCTTCAGCAAATTCTCAAATGCTGCAGACAGAGCATGAGAGCGATCGGGGAGGTAGAAGGGAATGGCAGAAGGGGTGATGAACGTGAGCCAATGGGCAAGATGGGTAAGGACAAAGAAAAAGAACAAGAGGGGCTTACACTTGTGTAAGCTGGAATGGAAGGAAACTGGTGGGTAATGGGCCAAGATAGGACACAAAATGATAAAGATAAATTTTGTGCTTCTGTCAGGATTGGAAAAATATACATTAGGTGAAGACTAAAGTTACTCTAAATAAGATGAACAAAAAGAAATAGTGAATACCTAGACACTAAATTCACAAGTCTGTTAGTATTACATAAAGATATAATTAAAGTCATATAATGTTTCTACTAAAAGACAGATCTTGAAGATCATGAAGACAAATATAATTTTTAAAAAATCATGTTGATCATGCAATCTTCACATGTTAACCTAGGCTGCTAAGTAGAATAATCTGAATGGTTATCTAAACATAAAATAATTGTGAAAAACATCTTGAAGTTAGTAAAAGCCTTTTAAAAAAAAATAGAATAATCTAAACCATATTTTGCATAGTGTCTTCACCTGGTAGATGCTGCATGGATTCTGGATCTGCCTTTCCTCACAATGCTATGTTCAGAAGTGTTAAAACCAAAAACATTATTGTTTTTAATTTGTGATTTAAATCAAGTTGATCTTTCAATTTTTAGTTCTTTTTCTGCTTCTGGGTCATTAATTATTCCATATTAACCAGACTCCCTAATTCATTAGTCTGAATCTGGATTCTATCCAACAAGAAGAATATTTAAAATGTCTCTAGAGAAAACACTTTCTTCTCCTGGCAGAAGGTATTCATGGAAGCCATCAATGCAAACTTCTCAATGAACAGGTTGAAACTGAGTACCGAGTAGACTATCCCAGCAGAGGCAAGCCAGGGGTGAGTGAAAACATTCTTAGTGAGTCAGATCAATGTTGCAGGTTTCCTACTGTGTATTTTCATTGTGTTTTGGCAAATTTAAGTACTAAAAATTAAAATAAATCAGCAAGCAATAAGATAATTTGTCGAATGATCATGTCTACGTGTAGCAGGTTTTCCTGAAAAATGTGTTAATAGTGGTTTGGAACAATCTACATCCTTGCTAGGGATATTTTGTTTAAAAATTTGGTTGATATAGGAATGCAGTACAGACATTTAGTTGTAATTAACAGCTACAGTTCACACTAGTTTGTCCTGTGACACATGATTCTCATGATGTCCAGAAAACCATTATATTCAAATAAATTATGTGTGCACTTAAGACTGAACAAGTGACAAAAGCCTAATATTCCAAAGGTTTTCATTGGCCTATGCACCAGAGAACTAGATATTACTGTGGGACTAGTTTTCCTGAATTTATTATTCTGTCTCACGTTTCTCTTCCTGAATTTATAACTTAACTTCTCCAAGACATGCAATGGCATCAAGATATTACAGATGTTAAAGAGAACATGATTTCCAGTAAACTGTACCTATGCTCTCTGAATGCAAGTAGTTTCAGGCAATTACAGCTATTTACAAGCTAAAAAACTCCAAACCTAACAAGAAAAATAAAATATTAAAGCAATCAAAGTAGTGAAATGCTAATAAGATTACCATAGTACAATACCTAATTAAAAACTGCCTTTTTTTTTTCAGCTGGCATAGGCAATTTAGAAGGATGAGAAATACATGCTGATGTTACCATTGGGGTAGAAAAGCTTTGGGGGGGTTGTTTGGTTTTTAAAATTTTTTTCTCTTTCAATTACAGGGAACTTTGAATAGTTGACGTTTACATCTAGAATACACAATAATCTCTGTTACTCTGTAAACCAGCAATGCTGGCCTCCATGCTGATCCTCTTGCCCCCTAAGGGACTGATTCTAAAAGGGTGTTAAGACACGGAGAAAGCAGCCTCCCCCCTCAAGCTGTCTCAAGATTGTAGAAATAGTTTTGCAAATGTGTTTTTAGAAGACAGACAAGATATAAGGGGATGTTTGCAAGCAAAAAAGGTCTGTTTAGGCTATGCAGAAACCAAGCCCCGTGGAACTTTTAAAAAGATGTGCTCAGGCTCTCCTGCAAACCAGCTGGGAACAATTTCTTGGTGTCAGTTCATGATACTATTCCCTTAAACAGGTTGAGCAAAGAAGATAGCTGGTACCACGAAACAGAGAGAAATTGTCAGGAAAAGAAGGAGACGAGCAAAGACAAACTTCAAAAGGAAAACAAACAGGGAGAAAGAAGAATTTATTAATAGTCACATATTACCTGCAAAGTAAGACAAAAACCCGCAAGTAACAGCCCAAATGAGGTAAAAGAAACTGAAATATTCTCACTGTGAAGGGAAAAATATAAGTACTAAGAAAATGGCAGTGTAAGTCCATGAAGAATTTTTTCTAGATTACATTAATAAGGAGTCTAACATCTGCATTTCAGGTGGGAAGAAAATAAAACTGGGGTACAGAATACTCAACTAAAGTTTATCAGGAAATGATAAGAAGAGAAAGAATTAACAGTAGAGAAAGGAGAAGACCAAAAAAGACCAAAAAGTAATTTTCATTAAAGTAGAAAGAAAAAAAATAGAAAGAAAACAGAAATTTCTGATTACGTATTTCTGGAAGAAATTTTGTGTGTAATCATACAAAACATTTGCTCAAAACTAAAGCCAGATTGTTAGTATTATATAAAGAAGGGATTGTCGTACTACAATATGCAAGTTACATTCACATTCTGCAGGGCCAGATTTTCTTGTTCTGCTCTGAAACAAAGCTGATGTGACATAAGTACCCATTGGTTTTAATTTGTGATGTACCACTCTCTACAGGCATGCAGAGTAGAGCCCTAGATCGTCGTCCTCTAAAAGTTTGTAAGCTTGTTGCTTCCTTCCTAGGAAGGAAACAGCTGAGAGGAGATTTCTTGCAGCATATCTCAAAACTGTACAGAATCCTCAAGCTAATGGAAGAAGAGCAAAAGCAGCACAAACCACACTTCTGCTCTATGAATCCTATAACTTCTTTGGAAGAGGAAAGGATCCAGCATAAGAATTTTAGTAGTCATGAAATCTTTGAGTCCAAAACACTGAATTTTTATCATGACTGATGGACAAGGCTTCTCCTCAACATTGTTTGGGGGGTTTTTATAACCTAATTTTGTTCTGTCCAAAATTACTTTCTTAGAAACTTTTTTAGAGATGCTACAGAAGAGATCAGGAGCTGTCTTTGCCTGAAGAAGGCAAAAGCCCCGCTGGAACTAGTGTAGAGTACTGCGCTGACTTCGGGTGGAATTACATGATGGTTGTTGTACACTATGGATACTGAATTCCCAGGCAACCTTCTATAGCAATACAGTGTAAAAAGATGTGGCAAAAGCATATCACAGGATTTGCGAGTGTTCCATCAGTACAACTACAAACTTGGAGACATACAAAATACATACTGACAGTGTGAGACTGACAGCTTGCTACAGTATGTCCAGATTGGGATCACAATAGTGAATTTTACCCTTTTCAGATATCCCGTGGAACAGCGAGTTAGTTTTACATGGCACATAATGCATATTTAGCAACATGCATATTACATGGAAATATATGCTTTCCATTTTATCTGTTTATAAAGTGAACCAAGACTAAAAGGAAATAAAGGCATTTAAAAAAGAAAAAGATATTTCCTAGGGAGATGAACCATCTATTGAGAGAGGGAAAATCACAAGACATGCAGTGATTATAGCTAATCTAAGATTCCAGTCAACCAGGAAGGAGAGCTGCTTAACACAGTACTAAATAATACAGATGTCTGCCTAAAAGTAGAAGACTGTGTTTTCACAGAAGACCAATAAATTCTTTATGTAAGATCACTCTTCTGATATTCACATGCACTGCTATGAATTTTCCAGATTATTCCGCTGGTATTCTCATGTGGTGCTATGAATTTCCTTATTTAATTTCATAAAATGAGGAATATGTCTTTGCAGGTAATTCCCAAATCCTAAATTTTACTTACATGGGTTCTCACAGGTATTGCCTTTAACAGAATAGAGAAGACTGGACTACATAATACAGCCAAGTACGCGGTAAATGTGACTTTTCAGCACTGTATAATCTTGTAAAGGTCATGTTCTCAGGTGCTGATATTTTTTGCCAGATTCGATGTGTCCGCCAATGATACCAGATCTAAAATCCTATGTTCTGCATCTAATATTTAAGATGCTGTATTTGTCCAGTGTTGCTATTTATATGTGACTTAATTATTCCAACGAAATAATTGAGTTCTTGTTCTTGAGTTCTCAACTGAGTAATTGTTCTCCTTAAGGAAACCCATCTTCAATGACACTGTGCTCTCTCTGGTGGTTCCTGTCAAATTATAATACCCGAAGAAGACACGTGGGTCAAGGTTGGATATTCCTTGCAGAGATAACTTCATTCTCCTACACATAGTCAGCTGCAGTTTCCAAACATGCTATGCTTTCCAAACATACCCCTGCATAAGTTAGCAATTGTTTGTTTTGGTACAGAGCCTTATATGTTCTGCTTTCCATAATACAAATAGTGTTTAAAACATAATGTGTGTTCAAATTTAAAGAAAGCCAAGCTTTCGTAAGAGATCAAAAATGTATATGGAAAACCAGATTACTACTACTGTGTATTAACTAGATGCCTTAAACAGGATCATCACACAGTCTAATGCAACTGTTTATAAATATCACATTTTGTATTAGCTGTCCTTTACTACAGGTCACATTGTAGTAACTTTCACAATATTCCACTAATATCAGTGTAGAAATACTGATGGTAACAGTAATATTTTAGTGCTACCAACATTTAACTTGTGATAGCAGCAAGTCAACAAAAAAAAAAAAGGACAGCGGGTCAGAATAACATCCAGTTATCTCCCTCTCAAAACATTGGTTTTGATCACTAAGAGGGGAGATATAAAATATTCTACACAGGTTTTTTTTTTGCTTTATTCAAAAGAAAACAATTGTACATACGTATGTATATTACTAAACAATACCATCTTAATAAACCCTGACTATACACTAACAGAAAAGTCATCAGCAAGCATCAAACTTGGCCACAGCAGTACCTGAAACACAGGTTTCACATTCTGAAAGGAAGGGAATTTTTAGCCCTCGGAAGGTGGCACCAGTCTATGCAACTTCCTGTAGAGAACACAGTGACAACAGATTTACAGATTGCAACTTCATTTAGTTTACTGTTTGGTTGCACACCTTTAAAGGAAGTAAATTTACAAAGACCTGAATTAGCTGTGAGTGTGGTAGGAAAATGGGTTTGATGTTGCTATCAGGGAGATTTCTTCATTTTCCACTCTAAGAGCATGATTCCCTTGTTCCGTGGCCTACATATCAGAAGCATGTGACAGATGGCACTAACTGGCCTTGCGTACTAAAGAGAAAGAACTGGAAAAGGATTCTGTTGGGAAATACACAAAACATACCTTGTGCCACTGATTTTCTAAAATGTTCTTTTGGAATTTGTTCCAAACACCAGAAAAATATAAAAATCCAGCTCACGCGATACATGCTTGATAATCATATGTCTGTTCCTACTGACTTTGTAATCTTCTCAAAATCAGTGATTAAGTAAGCAAATCTGGTTATACCTGGTCCTTTCCAGATAGAGTGCTCACTTCATTTTATTAAGTTATTAGGAGAATGACTGAATACCACATCCACCTCAAGCAGATTGCTCAGTTTTAGTGAAGCCTACAGAGCTGTTAAACGGACAAAGTCAGCAACTTAAACCATTCACCTCTTGCAGTTAAATATTCTAAAAGCAGTTTTCAGGATAATTTAAAGCATCATATTTATTTTCTTAGGCTTCCTTCAGATCACAAAGAAGTAAAATAACTATTCTACAGCCGCTGAAAGAATCCACATCCCAAACAGAAGCTTATGACTTCTGCAAAATCCCAAACAGGCGTTCCTTCACCTGATGGGGGAGTGGGCGGAGGGAAACAGCTACCATTAGAACAGTGATGATGCTGATAGTGAAAAAATCTGGAGCCATAGGGAATAAAGCTTCCCAAAAGTCATTCAGAAAGCAATATAATTAGAGGTTAGTCCTAATGAAAAGGTCACTCATTCATAATTCCAAATGTTTTTATAGTCATCCAATTTATTAAAAGATCATGGATTTAAAAATGAGTGTCTAGAGAGAGAAGAGTCTACCATTCAGCTGTGTGATTTTTGAAGATGTGTTCTCTCCATAAGGAATACCTGCCTGTACAGCATGTGTTCTCATGAATTTGAATACATTTGATTTATATTAGCTTTCAAGTATTTAGAGTATCTGTTTTACCTGTGCCCCCTGAAGAAACTAAAGTCAGGCTATAATCCAGTGCTTTGAGACGAAATACTTTTTAAAAAAAATCATTGGTATTTTCTAGAAATTTTTGGGTTTAGCATCTTATTACAGACCGAATTTTGGGTTGTATTTTCCCTCTCAAAACAAGCGAGCAAAAAAGCACTCTCTCTACCCTACCCAGCATCTCTCTAGGTTGCCTCCGTAACTTTGACCATGTTTTGACCAATTATTGACCATGATCATTCTATATTTTAACTTGGAAAGAAAATCATAAATTTGAGAAAATTTATGTAACTGACTGGCATTTATAAAATTTAAACGACAGCTGAAAAACTTGCTTATAATTTTTTAAATTAAAAATATTTACTACTTATCAATATTTCCAAAATGAATATGAACTGCAGCTGGTATATACTCTTTGAATTCAGACAGTAGTCCAAGAATGAGGGACCAATCTGCAGGACCAGGACTCAGATCACCTATTTTATTCCACAGGGTTGTTGCTCTTGGCTGAATCCCCGATGGCTGAATGTTCCAAGGGAACTTGCCTGCCCATTGAAGGTTCTTAATTAATTAATCTCTCCCCGAGGGTCGAGGCATCATGTGGGATGTGGGCTCCCCATGGGACAGCCAGAGCAGCCCCAACCCCACAGCCAGGAGGGTCTGTGGTAAGGGACTGAATCCCTCAGGCTTCACTGAAGTAGGGTCCTGTACCATGGGAAGGCTGAGGGGAGGCCTTAGGAGAGGCCAGGCAGGGACAGTCAGGGCAGCTGATGCCCTCAAGGACATTTATTTAGATGGGCGTTTCTGAATGGCGTTGTTGGATCTAGGTACTTTGGCTTTTATTTTAGGCATTCAGAGAATGTTTCAGATTTTATTTATGCCCTCATTATGCCCTTCTTTCTCTACAGGGGTCTGCTGCTTCTTCTAAATTATAGCCAGTAGCTGCGTTGACAGAGATAAAAGATGCAGGGTGGCTTGTGAGTTGTGTTATTTGCATTCAGAACAAACACTTGTGGACGCAGTTAAAACAGCCTTTATCTCTTGCCACCCACATAAATAGCTCTCAGATAGGGATTGATTTTTATGCTGAATGACGTTTGAAATACAGCATACTAATAAAAATATAGACAGAAACCATAAGCATGATTAAGCAGAATCTAATACACTTCATTCCACTGCAGCATCCGCCTGGCACATTTATCACAGAAGGACAAACTCCAGGCCAGCCTGAGACACTTCACAGCACTAGAGGCATTACGAGCCCAAATGTGTTAAATAACCTTTCAAAAGTACAGTTGAGTTGGGCACATTGCTAGATTTTTTTGAAGTTCATTTTTAATCAGAACAACAAAAACCCTAGGTTTTATTTCCATTTCAGTGTGTGTTTTAAGAATGTAGGCACTGCAGTGTTTATTTCTACTTACATATTCTTTTTTCTATTTTTTGTTCTTTCAAAAGTATAATTACTTTAGACCTTTTGTACTGCCAACTGTTAATCAATACTTGTGAGAAAATATCAAGGATTTATTCCCCCTACAAAATTATTTTAAAAAGCAGTGAAATATCTACTTGAACAGGTAGAAAGGTAACATGTGCAAATTTCTTTGAGTCACACACTTTATCCAGTTCATAGCAATGGCTTATCTGCTTGTAGTCAAAATATTTGCTCCTCCTGCCTTTAAGTCATAAGCTTAGATATATCTTTCACAACTGAATAAAATTACCTTTACAATTGTTTAATCTTTTACAGTGAATTATGTGCACTTGAACTGTATTTCCTGACTGATGCTTTCACTTTAGTATGTGACAGAGAGAAGCTGGAAAACGTGCTATGAAGAGAAAGCATTGATTTGTGGCTGTTCTGCACTAATAGCTTCCTAGGGACTAATAAAATAAGTTAGAGACTAATAAAATGACTGATCTTTCATTCAGGATAACAATGAACCTTAGCCACCGAGTCAAGCCAGACTCATTATTCTAAATGACAATCCAAAAAGGCAAAGCAGAAGATACATCTTCCCCTCCAACCAACGTACAGGGATATATAAATTCCTTGATCCAAAGAAGAAATTTTAATTTGGCATAGCAGTGACATACTTATTTCGTTCATGCTCCCTTCTGGCTTCTAATCTCACAGTGAGTACACCTAAAATTTGCACAGAAGCTTTGGAAAGGATGTTGATAACATAACCCAACAGGAGTTAAGAAATTTAAGATTCCATTTCCAGCTCTCATGAAAACAGTGGTACCCAGTCAGATCCAATATGTGTATCTTGTTCATTTTCCTACATCAAACAATGAATATAAGGAAAGAGTAAGAGTAAGAGCAAGCAAGTCAACAGGATAACCTCCAACACTAGTCTAGCCTTTGTGACTTCCTGAGCTGGATAAATCTGTGTGTCATTAGAAACCATTAATGGGTTTGTTCTCCAAAGTTATCCAGTCTTCCCTTGAACCCATAAAAACTTCTGGCATCCATAATATGCAAATAGGTTTATAGTTTTGCTATGAAAAAATTGAAGAACTTGCTCCTGCTGAATCTGGTGCCTACTACTTTCCTCTGTTACCTCAAACTTCTTGTACTGGAATAGAAAGACAATCTAATCTTCCATGTCTTATTCATAATAGTGTGAATTTGCAGACCACTAGTGCAACAGTTTTTAATCACGCCCTTTCTAGACTGAAGAATGCTCCTATACTCAATTTTTAACCATGCATCTGCTGTTCTATAATCATCCTTTTTTCGCATTCTTTGAGGCACCAATGTTGTATACAGCAATAATGATATGGATGAAAGATGGACTTCTACAATGGCATAAGTATGTTCTCTGTTTCTCTTTGATTTTTCCATTAGTTGGTACTTGGTTTGTTTTTTGATCACTGCTAAGCCCTGAGATGTTTATTATGGAACTATTCATAAGAGATCAACGTTTTTGATGATCAAATCATTTCACTTTTACCAAAAATATTCATGAAAGAAAATAATTACAAATTTAAGGATAGGATGCTTCAGCTTTAGTTACAACAATTGGCAGCCAGGTAAGAACTTGAATTTCTAATATCTAAGAAAATCACGTTTTAAAGAGACAATTTTAAAGATACTAGAAACATTTCATTTAATTTCAGCATACAGGGGACTATTTTTAAAAAATGTAATAAATTTTACAAAGGGAAGTTGATGCTCAGCAAAACAAACGTCTTCTAAAAATAGATTTTCGGGAATAGCAAAGCATGAAACCTTCAAAACAGATTAATTCTAGAAAAACCAGAGGCAATAGAATTTTGACATTTCAAGTCCCAGGGTTCTGCACAACTCGTTGGTTAATTCTTTACTGTGTTTATTCCCAGATCTGTTACTTGTTGCACAATTCTGCTTTATCTATTTAGAGTTTTGTGGACATTAGGGTTTTTTTGGGTTTGTTTTTGTTTTTAATGCAAGGATGTATGGAACAGATTCATCAATATTATATGAAGTATTTTCAGTAATAAATCAAACTGTGGGATAGTTAATAGTATTACAAATAGTATTACAAATTCCTTGTAAATAGTAAAAATATCAGCTTGGTTGAAACTTCATCTGCTAAGCTTACCCAAGCCATTTTTTCTATAATTTTCACTAAAAAACATTTTCTTGGGTCAAATTTATATCCCTTGTGGAATTTTTCAGCAGTTTTGAAAGGAAACAAGTAAAAGGAACAGAGAACTTACATGGTAAAGGCATCAATAACATCTCCTGCAGATCTTGTCATCTCAAAGTAGGTTTGCAGAATGTTGACGGTTCCTGAAAGTGCTTCATGTCCACAACCACAGAACAGTGCAACTCCAGCATAGAGCAGGATGGTGGCAATCAAAGATGCGTAGGGAATACCTCCCAGGCATTTGATGCAACACTCGAAGCATCCTATAAGAAAGGAAAAAAAAAAAAGGTTATATGCTACTAAATTATATCAAAAAAACCCCAAAAACAAAAAAAATGCTTCATTCTTGAGAAACACTTCTGAAAATTAAAGACTGAAGGCCAAAGAGAGTTTAAGCCAAGTATAACAACACAGACTGTCAGAAAACCTGTGAAAGGTTAATCCAGCTTCTGAGTTTTCTCAGTTGCTACTTGACCTATTAAATGTAGACATGCAATCTGATTAACATGAAAGGTTAAACAGTTAGTTCCTTGCAGAGCTTCATGTTTTTATTCAGAGCAGGTTACAATGTCAGTCCTAGGTTATACTTATATTCACAATTCCTGCTGGTCCCCTACCAGATTACTGAGAAGGACTCTCCATAACAGGAAAACCAGAAAAAAAAAAGGGATATTCAGTCCAATTCCTTCCATCATCATAGGTTTATTCCAATTTTTTGGACATACACTTCTGACAATAGAATTGCTCATGCTTGCAGCACTAATTCCTTGTGCATCACTCAAATACCTCATAGGAATAAATAAAGACATCCACCAAAGAGCACAGAATTAGAAAAAAAAAAAAAACCAGTTGAATTCTCTTTCAATATATTTTACTCTGCGCAATGTTTCTTAAGTGAAGGTAATTGCTCTTCAGTTATGCAAGGCCAACCTTTTGTCCAGCCATCACAGTGTCTAAAACAATGCCCAGTTCCACAACAAAACATTTCTTCAGTAAGTGTGCTCAAGTTTCTGCCACTACCCTGCCTGGTTTCGTGAATGCTGCATCTCTGACTCTTCAAAATCTCATCAATCCCATTAGAACTCCTACACCCTGTGGAACCCTTCCTGTTCCCTTCTGAAGGGACACGGAAGGTGCGAACCACTGGCTCAGAGAAGACAAACAGGCATTGACTCAGTACTCAGAAGTTCTATTTTCTCCTGAGCACTACCAGTTTATAGCAAAAAGGACCTGGACAGAAAACAAAGTGAGGCATAAAGATTTTAAATGTTTATACAGACAAAGACCAATTAAAAATTATGTATGAGATTGTCAACAGGTATGATTCGATATATTTTAACTTGTTCCAAAGGCTTTATGCTATGCTAAGTTATAGGAGTACCAGAGATACATTAAAAGAAAAAAGCCATTCTTTAGAGACAGTAGGTCTACTTTCATTATGTCTAATTCTCAAATGTATCTTCTCTACGTAATTTCATACTTTGCCCTTTAATTTGGTATGTTCCTATTTCCTTTTGCCTAGATAAGCAAAGCAATAATTTCCTCCATCTGTTCAAAGCTTCATTTACTGCTTTTAATGAACAAATATTGAATAGTCATATATATATATATGTTTAGCAACTACTTATATACAAGATTCCCTGAAGAGAACAGTTTAAGCCTTTTTCAAATACGTACACATTTTACCCAAAGAGAAAACCCTTACTATTCTGTAAATATAAGTAATACTATGGAAGGCAGTATTCAAATGGCTGGATAGTTCCTGGTAGAAAAATATAGTATACTAAACATTGAATAAACTAAATATATAAAAGATAAAATAATACCCAACTATGTATGCTAGTTGTATAAAAAGACAAAGGAAGTTATAGCTTGAGACTGCTTTTGTTTAAGGACAACTTACTATATCAGAGCCACCTGTGAAATACCAGAGGTAAAATGTGCAAATCCATGTATTTAAACTGCTGCCAAAGTCTTGCTTAGTAACCTGTTGTACACCACCTCCAGCAGCCTCCACACACGTCCACGGGTGTAACACCTTCCATGCTCTTAGGTGAGAGAATTCCATTTCCCCCCTCCTCTCTGAGCCCACACAGTACTGGGTGAAGAACACATTGTCCTCACAATTTATGGCATTCTACTGTACTGGCAGCAGGCAGCTCTCCCCTTCAGCAGCACAAGGCTTTGGATGTCCAGCTATCACTTAGTGTCTTTCTTCAGTGATAAACTAGGGGGGTTTCATACCCAGGGACTCTGTGGGATTTTCTTCATGCAAGATCTTAGGAACAGACTAGGAAAATGTATAAATGCTTTTGGAGTAACTAATTCTGCATGCAGATAACTGTAGGAATATCTTAAAATTCCTCTGGTCCTGTTTTCTAAGATTACCCTTAATAACTGTGATTAACTCCTCAGTGTCTAAAAGCCTACACAAATACTAGGAAAAAATCATTCACTGGAAAATCTACTGTCTAAAAGGCAAAAAATCTAAGAAATATATATTTAAAATAAGTTCATTTAACAAGAACTACAGGACAATACATAGTTACCTGACATCAGAGTTTACCACAAAATGCCCATTGCCATTTTCACCACAGAATAACAGCAGAAAAAGCCTAAGAGAACTAGTACCACTGTACATCTATCGACATTAGATGAGAAAATAAAAAAGAGGGGGAGAGATGACAATAGAGTAATAACAGGAATGATGTATGAGTGCTTGCAGAGTCAAAGATGAAAAAATAAGGTAGACCTAAAATATTTTCAGGGACACATGGACTTTAGGGAGTGTTTCTTAATATTGCAATAGCTTGAGGCAGGGAAGAGGAAGAGACATTTTTGTAAAGATTCCTTTTTCCCCTTCAGAGAAAGGTGAAGTGGGAGAGACAAAGTTGTGTGCACTGTCATATGGGAACAGATGGTTGTGCATTACCTCCCGAAGCTGCTGCACCTCACTCTCGAGATCCAGTGAGGGCTGAGCACACACTCAGATGTCACCAATTAGGATGTCACCAAAACCCTCAGCCAGTGATATTATTTGAGCTTTATTATAGTGAAACAGTGTAAAAGTATAGTAAAATAGTATAACAAAGTAAAAACAGTATAAATGATAGATGTAATAATGTACACTCCAAGGAAAAATTTAATCAAAAATAAATCATTTTTTTCCTCCATTGCTTCAAAACTTGTAAAATAACTGAAACAAATTTATAGTTTGTGGAGAAGTGCTTCTATTTATCTCTTGCATTAAAAGTATTCATGTTTATAAGCCTTTGAGGGAAGATTTTAATAGTGGTATATTTTACCAATTCAAGATTTTTTCATTCATAAAAAAATACCGGGAAAAAATCAATTCAACCATGCGAAATTTTCAAATGCTCATATCTTCTCAAAGCCTTGCTCACTTATTTAGCCCTACTACCTTTCTCACTGCTTACTTCATGAGTAACTCTAGAGTTTTCACTGTTGTCAAATCAACTCAAAACTAAAGAAAACCAGTGAATCAGCACTATGACTTTAAAATGGATATCACATATCATTCACACACCGCACAAGGTAATGTGCTATAGGTAACATCTGCTCCAATTCTTGTCTTTCAGCTGTTCAGAATGCGAGAATGTCTGTTTAATGACAGAACAATAGAAATGCTATTTTAACCTGCACAGTGATATTGAATCACCGGCGCAGAGTGTGACTCAGCTGCGCGATGCCTGTCTATGTCTGCGCGAGACAGGCAGTCATTCACCTCTCCGAACACCATCCTCACAAGGCAGTTAAAGCATACAGCCACAGAAATAATTACTAGGAAAGATGAAAAAGATTGCATGCTCCTTTGATGTTTGTTCTCATCTTCAAATACAGTTTTCAGCACTTTTCAAACTGTTCACTCTGCACAATAAGCTTATGCTATATAATTCAGTTCTTATTCTCCGTCTAATACTGTTCTTATTTTGCTTATGTGTACCAATACTTTTCCCTCAGGTAAAAATCCAAATCTTCTGGGACCACGTGTCTTTACCAAAACTGTAGGAGGTAATCAAAACTACTATCTCTTTTTTGTATGTGGAGATCAGTACCGTTCTTTTTTTTGCTCTATTTTATTAAAATCATTCCAAAGAGAAAATTTAATCATGAAATACACAGAAGATGACAAGACAAGAAATTTTATTTTACATGGATAAGCTATAACTCCAGACACTGGCTATATTCAGCTATCAAAACGCAGCACATTAATGTTGCATTACATACATCCACTTTCCAATCAACAAACATCTCATAGACAACTACCTCTTTGTTCCTCTTAGTGCAATTATTACTGTCTACATCAGAAATATTCTTGATATAGATATCTAAACCGCCTTATACAGGCAAATTTGTGCAAATCTCTTCTAGTTTCTGGGGTTTGGGCACAAATTTTCTATTATATCTCCAAGTTCATCAGCCGAAGATAAGTTGACCTTCTGTTTATACAATCTCTACATTAAGAAGGCAAAAGATTTAGATATTGAGCTGAAGAAGAAATTTTTCCTGTGATTTACATCTAACTATGCACATAAATTGCATCATCACAATAATTTCTTTGTTTGTGTGTTAGTGATACGTAAACTCTTCCTCCTCAGTGCAGATCAGGACATACAACTAACAAATAAAATACTCAATCCGCTTTTGGTCAATATATTTAAAAGAAAAAAAAAAAAAGATTCAGGGCTTACATCTTTTGCCACTTCTGTCTGTGAAAGTGAAGTTTAAATCAATGGTATCAGAACCAGTTTCAGAATGCAGTTATGCTACAGTCTTTTACATAAACAGTTAAGAAAACCCATTCACCCCAGACATTAACAACATGAAGAAAATCAATATTAAAAAAATATATGAAAAGTAACAATAGAAAATACAGAAGGATATTCTGGTTTTGTTTTTTTTCATCCTTTCCAACTCATTTGCAGCTGGAACATCTCAGATGATTAATCAGAGACAACTACATGTCCAAAGAATTGCAGATTAATCACAGATAATTACATCTCCAATGAGAACAAATACCTCTGAAGAACATACAACATTTTAATAACAATTTTTCTTAAATTATTTTTCTTAAAGAGTTTTCTCTCTAATATTAGGAGATAGGACAGCAGACTCCAAGTAAAATGCCAGAGAGCTGCATAAACTTGAAACGGAAAACAAAATAACAAAATCTTCTGTGTCTTCCATGCCTGGCTAGGCATGCATTTTCTTCATATCTAAATTTGTACCACTTGTCACACAGCTTTCATGGCCAATCAACTCAAACACCGTTTCACAGCCCCATCATGAAACATGCAGATTTACTTCTGAATTCTATTAGGATAGGCTTAACCTCAAGTCAAGCTACTGTTATGTAATGTTTTAATTGATAAATACAGCCATCAAAACATATTGTACTGAACCAAAAGCAACACTTTTCACTTATATCTAGTACCCTCGATTTATTCAACATGCAGCATGACTTCCTGATCTGAAACTGGTCTCCACACATCACAGTATAGGAGCAGGTAGAAGCAATCCAGTTGCCTCAATACTATCCCAAGGACAGAAGAAAGACAAGACATTCACGGTGTGGTTTTACAAAGCTGGAAATGAGGTGAAGCAACATTTGGGAATGAATCATCAAAGATCACCCCTGTGCTTTGATTTGGAAAACCTGCTCAAGAAGTGCTGCATACACAATCTCATGTGACTGATCCCAGGCTCATTAATGGAATACATGCCCACTCTGCTCCCACCCTCTCCCACTATACAAGATCTACTGGAAATTAGAAGAAAATTACATCAAATGCTAACAATTAAAATTGTTTCTTAGTCTTGTCAGGAGATGACTTCTCATTTAAATTAACCTTCAATAAGAATGCCTACAATTACACAATTACCCATCAAGCAACAAAAAGTAATTTTACCACAAAATTAATTCTGGTATCCTGACTGCTTAGACTGCTAAGACAGTGGAAAAGTAAATAAGCCATTGAACAGTTATAAGAAACATGATACGTAGAAAAGCAAGAATAATGCCCCAAACAAACACCGAATATGCAGGTATCCTTTTACACACTAAATTATGTATCATTATTGGATCTACTTTGACTTATCTCCACAGTGTGATTGGATATTAGCTGATCAGATATTGGCTAATACTGAAAATCAAAATGTTAGTCCTTAGGCTTTTACAGTCACTATGCAGTTAATGGTTAAATCAGTTACTGCACTCAACATGGGACCAAGGCTAAGAGGAATCATAGAGACTTTTTCTTATTTAGATGCAAAATTCCTCAAACCAAATTGAAATACCTTAGACTGTGCGTTCTCAAAACCACTCTAATGTGTGTGTTTGCTCACAAGAATCCCACTGACCAGGATGACAACTTCAAGCAGTGGAGCTATAGTCTGGTTATGCTGGATCTTGGAAGAAGCTCCCACAAACCCATCCCCTCAGCAGCTCACTCTGCTTTTATTACCTTGCATTTAAAAAAAAAAAAATCCCACAAACCTCCTTTGTGGACTGGTTAGGAAAACATTGTTGCCCAGGGAATTATATGAAGGATAAACCTCTGCAACCTGCAGCCAGAAGCTGCTCTGTAATATCTCACACAATTCCTCCTTTAACAAAAAAAGGAACAAAATATTTACCTTTGCAACATCCATCCCAACTGTGCTCTGATTCTCTAACTTAGAGAAATGTTCAGTCATCAAAAGAATATGGCTTCAGATATTTGAATGATACTGGGATTATCTCACCGTGGACATATCAAGTCCGCACACAGATATTCCCCTGTACCCCCAGGCCAACAATAAAAATGATAATTTGGCAGCATAAAAATACACTATTTTCCAACCTATTTATTTCTACATTTTGTCTATAGGTTGATGCAAAGGACTTTCACCAACATAAAAAACCCCAATAAAATCCTTAAAAGAGGTTTCAAAACAAAAATGAAAAGAAAAATAACATGCTTGCAATAAAGTGGTCTGCAAATGCAACCTTCAGAGATGGCACAAACTGAATGTGTATGTGAGGAGTTCTTTAGTGACAAAAAATTCACAGCTTTATTGAAAACTTTAAGAGAGGATGTTTTCTTATGTGGCTAAATGCTGAAATGCTTAAAATCGAAGCAATAAAGAGGAAATATATGATCCTTCAACATGTTTTGAAATGCAGAAAATATTCAGGATCTTGCCTGTAGTCTTTAAAGCAGAAGGAATAGAGTGGTCACAGTCTAAGAAACATAACTGAGTTCAGCTCAGTTCTAGCTACCATTTTTTTCCTAGTAGGTTCACAGAAATAAAATTGAAATAATCAACTGCTTATTTACTCTATCATGTATCAATACAAAATTGCTCAGTACTTGGACTAGGAAAACATACTGTTGTAAAAAATTTTCTAAACTGAACTTGATTCTTTGAGAAATTTTAGTTAGAGATTTTAGAATTCTAATACCAGCCTAGATCCGTAGTCCAATGTAAATTCAAGGGTTTCACAGAATGCAAGGGGTTTTTTTATTTTTAAGTCTGTAAAACCTCCTTGTAACAGCACCAATACTTTTTAGAAGAGAAAATTGTGCAGCAAAATGTTTTTTTCAAAAAGAAAATTACTAAGGCCTTCAAAGACCTAATTACAAATTCATTTATGAATAACTTTTTTATCCTTAGTGCATACACAAATTTTAAAGTTTTTTCTTTCATGGTTATTTTCATTTGAAATATGGGGATCTGGAGATTACATGGTATTTTAATAAAATACAGTACATTACACAAAATCCCTCCCTCCCTTTCTCATATGGATGCTGTCTCGATCTGAGTAACAGATAACAATTCAACCTGAACAAGGGTTAATAGAATTAGTACATTTTTTGTAGTTTGCTTTAAATGAGGCATGATTTCATCCAGAACTGTCCCTTGCTCTTGTTGTCCTTTGTTCCTTGTTAAGCACTCAATACTCCAGTTCAAATTGTAACGTTTAACAAACTGTTAAACAAACACTCGCTATAGAAAAAAAAAAAATTCAGCAAGCTCACTAATAATCATGGAACCTCCTACATCAGAAATATAACTTAGATTTGCATTTTCATCATACCCATTGAATACATTTCTTCACTTATAATCAAGGCAATTAAATCTCAAATGGATTGCTTATCTGGACCGAATAATTCACCGTCTTAATGTAGAGTTGGAGTAAAATAAAATAAGCTACTTTGTCAATGAGAAGAAATATTGTTTTAAGAAGCCTTCATCTATAACACTTAGCTATTCAAACAACTATGTTTAGCAAATCCACCTGGAAGAGAGATCTATAATTTCTGCGTTACCATCAACTGATAAAATAAACTTTCAAAGCCAAATTAAAGACGTATTTTATATTTGAGCTAAATTATATTAAAAAATAAGTTTTCAGCTAAGTTCAGAGACACAGCTAACATAAAAAGCCATGATTTTAATTCTCATTGAAGCCCAAAGCATGAAAAAAAATAGCAAGGAAGGAGATCCTCTCTTTCTCCTAGTTTAGGAGTCACATGTTTGTACTAATCCCA
>VZTA01004212.1:0-30379 GCA_013398855.1 Mohoua ochrocephala
TCTCAGACACATTTTTTCATCACGTTTTCTACTTCCCCTGATGCTGTCAAACGTGTCAGGTGTGTCTATCTTTTGAACGTCTCACAAGACTGCAAAATGCTTAAAAAACAGCTTTCTTTCTGTGCTTCAAGCCTTGACCTTGATACTTAGGAAAATTGCCATAACTCAGAACTGGCTAGCATCTGGGCTACCTAACCTCAAAAAAACCCTCCCTGTCTATTGTTTGGCTGCTTTTTTAAAAATTAAGAGTTTTGGAAGACTAAATGGCAGGCAAAAGAGAGCTTTTGTTTATATAATGAGAACCTCTGAGACTGAACACTGCAATACAAAATGGACAATACAGCAACAAATTTTTATTACTGCCACACTTCATGGCCTGATTCATATCACAATTACACAGTGTACAATGCAATACAGTCCAATGGAGCATAAAGTGTCCACAAATTCTGATATATCCTGCTCTCACAAAATGCAAACTATAAATTTCCTTGCATTTTACAAGTATTCAAATCAGTAATATACAAAAACATTTTAAAAGAGCCCTAAATTTATTACTGGTGTGATTTCCAGGGATGACTTTAACTCTGGTTTCCAGTAAGGAATGGTGGAAATACATTTTTCAATAGTATACCGTTTTCAAACAGGCTATTGTTCTGCATGTCCTTGTAGACATTTGAAAGGTTACAAGATTTTAATAATTTAATTTCAGAGAGATCAATTTTATATCAGAATGTATTTTGAAATATTTGGAACCAGTTCCATTTATCTTGTGATTTGATAGGTACTATCCAGTTGTGTTATGCAGGACTCAAATGGCTTCAAGTGCTTCATGAAATCTAATAAAAATTGAGCCGTTTCAAAGGAAAAGTAGATCTTACAAATGTGTCATGTACCTAACCTTAAGCCTCTAAATGTTTCACATTCTGAATTGCTTGCTTCTAAAAACCTAAAAGAGAACATAATGCCAGCAAGATTTGCTTCTAAAAGACATAAACCATAAAATTAGGCTAGTGGGAAAAAGAAATAAGCTGCTACTGATAGTGCTCATTGATATAAGACAGTGAGGATCACAAAGGGTATAAAACTGGCTTTCAGCCATCAAATCAGTAAGATATATTTCAAGAATCCAAAGTGAAATAATGATAGATTTTAGAAATTAAAATGTACACATGAGTAATCTCCAACAGCCATGAACAACTGAACTTGTCTGTAGGCTGGACAAATCAGCACAAGCTTGTACTGAAGTCTCATTATCTGATTGCATTTGGGAAAGTCCCCGAGCTAAAAGGTTTGGTCTCTTTCTCACAGCGTTAGAAGGAATTCAGACATTCAGAAGAAACTTACTGCAATTGCCCTCTTGGCAACAAAACAGATGGGCAGCAAGAAATCATTCCCAAGCTTACTATATTCCAGGCTCTCTGGACAACAACCCATTTCACTCTGGGGTTTTCTGAACGTGATCTCTCATCTGTTTCATCAGTGTGAGCACGGTGACTGGTGTACATAACCAACATGCCCAAACTCAGTGAAAGTCTAGTGTCTACATATGTCTCCACATTTGTCACGTGGCAAGGAGTTCTGATGAGGAGCTAAGCTGTCTCAGGGAAATGGATGATAGAAAGGACTAGAAAGAAAATGAAAAAGGACAGAAGTATCAAGTGAAAAATGGTGCAGAGAGGTAGTGCTGACAGGTGATAGAGGTGAAGAGATATTGAGATAGGTGCTACTGAAAAAAAAATAGAACTATCAGAACCTGGTTCTTGGGCAGAGGAGCGCACTCCTTGTTTTCTTTCTTTTCCTAGCGTTTCATGACTCTGCTGCCATCTCTTGATTTTTATTTCTATCTTCTCTTTCCCCTCATCTTTATGCTTTCTCCTGTGTGTACCTCCCTCTTTTCAGTCTCCATTTACTTAACTCCCTTCCAAACACCCATGGTTCCACCTCTTCTCACCTTCTCCTTGTTCGGGAGAGATAAAATATGTTTTCTGAAGGAAATTACAAACATTAAATGTCAATAAAGACGTTTAATTAGATTCATAAATTTGGGTTTAATAGTTACCCTTAAAAGCATTTGAGTTGAAAACTTAGACATTTTCATAAAGAATCAGTGTTTTGAATATACAGAAATCAATGCTGTGTCTGGCAGGATGTTTGACATGAAAAGATTTAAAAGGAAGGGAATGACACATTGTGATGGGAATATATTATTTATTTGAAGACTGTAGTCATAATATATTAATGAAAATAAGAATGACTGTTCTTTACAGTGATGATTACCATCCTCCCGGTTCATGTTCAGGCGCTGTCCAACAGCACCATGGACAGTGACAAACAAGCTCCTGTGCTAAAGTTCAGCTGTTGCCACATCTCACCACTTCAAGCTCTTGACAGGAGCCTGGATGACTCAAGACATACTGAGCCTTTCACTTCCGTCATGGTCTGTCCTCCAGCATTTAATATGTGAAACACTTGATTTGCACCAGAAGAGTATTTTAAACTTATTCTTGGATCAGGTTTACCTCCTGCTTGTAAAAATGCAGTATTTTTTTCCTTCTCACACTAACTCTTGAAGTCCTGTCTAAAATCTACCTAGTTATCTTCAGCTCACAATAATCTCCTATTCCATGGTGAATCTCAGATTTCACTAGGAAAATGTTCCTATATGAGAATTACTCTGTTTTACAGAAACCTGGGCTTTCCTAACAGTTTTCAATTACGTAAAAGAGGTTTCTTAAAACACCATCCTTTCAGACCTTGACCAGTAACTCAATTGTGAAACAAGACTTCAGACTATATTCTAAGGGAAATCTCAGGAGATGGAAGAAATTTGTTTAAAATGAAATTTGTTTAAAAACCACAGAGGGCTCTTGTGTGGAATGCTCAAAATGACATCAAAATGACATTCCAATCACATATCCAAACTGCCATTCTATCTGTGCTATTGTTTTTGGATGAAAATGTAAAAGTGCATTGATGCACTCTCCAGTGCATTGATTCTGATATTCAGTCAGACTATTAGACAGTAATAAAGCTTCCAGTTCACATTATAAAATGAAGCCACCTGAGTTTTATTCCATCAGTTTAACCTACACCATACAAAAAAATGTTTAAGGTTATTCTAATCTTACCCTTGAAGAATGTTCAGCAAAGACCACTGTTTGTAAATTGAGTTCATATAAAGACAAAAACTCATTACAGTGAAAATAACATTCTTATATTTAGCTCTTTGGGAATAGAAGCAGCACTGACATATACAATATTGCTATCTTCTTCAAAAGACTTGTGATTTTAAAATCACTGTGTCATCCCACAAAACAGGCAAATGTTTTCTGTAATTCTTTTTTAATCTCACATTTCAGAACACAGGATAAATCACTGAAGTGCTTTCCCCACATTACTTTGCATGTATACTGCTGTTCATTGAAAGATTAAGCACAAGTGGAACATCAAGAGGAGCAATCAAGAGTTGATTTTGTATGCTAGCAGCTAGCTTGAAAACAAAAAGCCCTTAAACAATCAGCAGTGATTTTCCTGTAGTTTGACTTACAGAGCCTGCGAATGCAAATCAATATAGTGTATCTTCAATGCTGCATATTTTACTCTAAAATTTGAGCCTTGTCATATTTGATTGTCTATAGATTCGTAGACCATTACTCCACATCTACAGAATCTAGAATTGTAATGTCGGTGCTTTGAATTTTTAGTGTTTACTTGTCAAATTAAAGCTTTAGATTTACCTGCAGTTCTATTTGTTAAGGATATGCCCATAATCTTGGATATAACCACCTAAATCAGGATTAAAAAGCCAGAAGCCAATACATTTGTGCTGGTTAGAAATAGAGTGAATTCAGCATGAATTTGAGTTTATCTTCTCCTAGGGGAAAAGGGCATCCTTAATGCCTATGAGTTTTCAGTAACATTAAGCCATCATTTAAAAAGCACTTTTCCATTTCAATTTGAAAAGACTTAGTTTTAAAGCTTAGTTTTAGAGCTTAGTTTTCTCACATAAACGGAGAACAAGTGGAAAAAAGCCCAACCAAAAGAGATTATCATATAGTCTTCTGATTTAATTGACCCAAACAAATTCCTGCCCTGTAAACTACTACTCTTTTTTTTTTTCAGTTGTTTTCTGAGGAGTATTTTTTTGTTTGTTTTACAAAAGGATCAACATCCTTATGTAAAGAAGCACTTCTCTATCAGATTTGGTTTTTTGCTTTTTTTATTGCACCAGATTGGACCCTTACAATTTCTTACTGACAGAATGACAACGCACTGACAGATATTATTTCTGAAAACAGACTTCTGTGGATCTACTCTAAAACCACAGATGCTTAGGCGTTCCTGGACCATGTCTGAAAGCCATAAACCTGCATTTACATTGTTCCCATTAGCAACTAGAGACACGAGTTACTATTTTGAGGTATTTCATGGAAACAAAGTTTCATATCCATAACTCTCCTCCACTTTAGCCACGGCATCCCTCTCTGAGACACTGTATCCCTATTTCAAACTCACTGATGCCTGCTGTCTCAGGGAAATTCTGCAGAAAGAGAAGAGTTTGCACTTTTGAGCTGAGGGTGCGTGGGAGACAAACTGGTCACGTTCAACAGCTGCAGCAGAGTTATTTGTAGTCTAAAATCGGCCAGACGGGCTTAGATGTGCAAAGAAAAAAGTGCTTGCTGAGGTGTTATCGTAGCAGTAAAATCGCTATATATAGCTCGCACAGCCTGTGAATGAACAGCCTTGCAAAAAACCTACTCCCTAAAATGGAAAAAAAAAAAGGAAGTATTCACAGGAAATATCTGAGGAGTTCTTTTTTTTCTCAGGGGAACTGTGTCTCCTTATTTGCCGCTATTGATCTTTTCATGAAACCTTGCATTTTTAGTTTACCTTCATGGAGAAAGTGAGTGAATCATGCTCTGAAACCGTAAAGTTTCCTACACTGTGAGTGGAGAATAATTAACTTTAATTAAAAATGGTTCATATAGTACCTCATGAGTCACAGCTTGTGTGTAACATGACGCCAAGTCGTCATGTGCAGTGTTTAGCTCTTGAACTCCATTTGCCTCCATTTGTAAAAAATGTGAACCTTATGCCAGATTCCCAAATCGTGCTGAAATTTGAGAGCCCAACCTTGGTTTTTCCCCCCAAATCCACTGTGTAACATTGCCCAATTTTGGTGCTATCCTCCCCAATTTGCAAAATTACGTTAAATAACATTCCTGTGGGTAAAACAATGCTTGAAGTTCTTTAAATCATTCTTTACCAGCCCAGAGGACAGCAAGTTTCTTAACTAAGGTAAGTATCATGTTTTACTCACTGACTCCAAAAGGCAGCAATTCCAAAGTGGAAAGAAATATGACTAACCCTGTACTTATTGGCAGATCCAATTTTAGTACATGTCTTTCAAAGCTATCATAATATCAGACACAAAAAGTCTCACCTAAAATTTTTTCATCCCGAGATACTTCATTTCCATGTGAATATCTGTTCTGTCTTTCCTGAAAGCCAGCTATGTACACAAGTGTAGTCATAGGGTGAGCTGAACAGGTTACATTTTTGTAAGCTTCATGTTAAAACATTAACAAGCTATCATTATATATATTATCTGAGGTGTAATTATCTTTTATGACCTTTTCAGTGTATTCCTGTTATATCTNGAACAATTACCGTTAATTAATGGTTGCTGATGCAACAGGCAAGCCGTGTTAGATTGCAAGTATCAATGCAAGGAGCCTTGTTACTTTGAGCACAGATCCAGATGAGTCACAGAAAAAGTTCCAGTGAATAAAAAGGCAATAAGCAGGAATTTCTGTACAGAATGGTATGGTAATCAGGAAGCTATACTCCTAATAATCCCTGTTATCCTTAAATTCTCTGACTGCATGAATCATTTTACTCAGAAACAGCGAGGGAAAAATTGAACTTCACTTCTGTGAAATGGCTCTATGGCAACTGAGCAGAGAAGTATTTGTGTTAATTCTTCTACTGAATTTACTATTGAGAAGCACAAGAGTTATTTCATCACCCTTTCAATGTTCTTAATCTCATTAGAATTGCCTAAGAAGCTGCATCATGGAACAGTTTTAAAGTGAATTTGTTCTCCCTAAACAGAACATACGTGACTGAGATAGGTTATTTTATTCAATAGAAGAAAGCCAGTAATTTGGAGGTAAAAGCAGCAGTATTCTCTCTGCTTAAGCATCTCAGAACAACAGCAATACAATTCTTACTGTGAATTCTGTATACACTCTGCTATTTTGAGATTCGAAGAGTTGCAGTACATTTTTTTTTGTGACAGCTTAGTTCACAGCATTATATTTTGCCACAGAAATTTAGGACCTGAGCCAAAATGGAGGCAGCGGAAACATTCCCATTGACATCAGTGAGCCTTGGATAAGGCCCCAGACGGCTAAGGACTAGGATTGTCAACTTACAATTAGTGTAATTAATGCATCTACACTGTCCCTAGAGCAGTCCAGGCATAAAATTCCTCTTTTACTGTTAGAATTTAGTATCTTTTACCAGTAACTTTGAGAAAATACAAACTAAAAAGGGAAGGGAAAAAAAAAAAAGGAAGGGAGGGGAGAGAAGAGAAAGGAGGAAAACATATACGGGTTTCTGAGGGTAAAACAGAAGCTTATACTCAAGCCTCTGTATAAGCTGTTAATTGCTGATCTCTAATATAACGGAATCATAATATTCAGCAATACAATGCCAGTAGATACAAAAGCAGTTTTCATTCACAGTTCAAGGCTATTGCCTCCATGGTTATGGGTCTGAAACCTTTCTCAATTAAACTAAGGTGTCTACAAAGAAAGGACGAGTCTGCAACTAACGTCTGAATTACCGTGATGACAGTAAAATAAACATTTCAGTTTGTACGAGATTTGTTTCTGATATTTTAATGTGTTTACTACAAGTATTTTTGAGGGGTTGAAAAAGGTAACTAATGCAGTGTGTCTGATAGAGGATCACTAGCTAATATTGCAGGCAACAGCTTCAGTAAAACTACCAAAGTGAACAGTGACAAAATTTATTATACTGTTTCCTTATTGCCTTTATATCCCAAGCCTTTTTCTTTTTACATAATAATGTGTTTTGGCTCTCTATTTCATAATTTGAGCTTCCACTTATTTCTTTTTGTAATGTTTTATGTCACTTATGTTTAATTCTGTAAAAAAATGCACTTGTTTTTCAGCTAATTGAATGTTATATCTTTGTGTGAAAGACACATTGTTTTAATGGGTTGCAACTCATAAGTACCTAGTACCCATACCGAGATGAATCACAGTTACATGTCACAAGAATGTCACGTATGACTAATGCAATTGCAGTGAATGATTAGTTCATAGGTTTCATTTCAATGAAATTTCCCAAATATTACTGATAGGGCATCATATTCTAGTACTTCTCCAGACACTTATGAAATCAAAAAAACCCAACTCATTAGTAAATATCAAAGCCATAGTAGGAAGGTTGATGTGATGAAAGCAATTAATCAGAAGTTCACATAAACAAGCTAATGAACATCAGAGCCATTTTTATGATTGTAGCAGAACATTTAGTTTGAAGGAATAAATGTCTTCTGTACACTAATTACTCATTTCACATAGAAGGCAATTTTATTTTACTGTGTTGCACAGAAAATAATACTGGTAGCAATATCCATTTCAAAGAAATAGTTGGTTCTGTAAAGTCTTTACTTACCCTGTGGGGAGTAGCAACACTTTCAGGAAATGTTTTAGGCTCCTGAAGAATCTGAGAAGCATCTGCTTCAATGAAAATATTTTTCTTCTGAAATGCTGAGCGTTTAGCACTTACTCATAGGCATTTCATAGCTGTAAGAGAGTGGATGATAAAAATCACAGTCTGAACTTGGGAAAAATAGTTTGACTTATCATTCTTCACTATAGAAAATGAGCGTGCAAATGTAGGAAAAAAGTGCATGTTGCAAAATGGGATAATGTTAAAATTATTTAGGAGTACATCACTATATACCCATTTCAGTAGTACAGGATGTTATGTATGCCACTAAATTCATCTACAATGTCTTTGACAACATAATGGAGGCAATAGAGTCACTTTGATCATTTAGTCTGTGGATGATTCAGCCAGCTAGCTTCCAACTCTACAAGCAAAACCAGTTGGAATTAATAACTTTTCTAAAAATGCAGTTTCCTGAATTTGGGTATAGTTTCAGCAAATTCAGACTTAAAAAAAAAAAAGGAGGGGGAAAGGAAAAAAATAAGCCAAGTAGCTAGATGAGTTTAAAATAATATTTTTTTCATTTGACATTTTAAAAAGGAAGTATTTCAACTTAAGTATGTTTTTGTTTCTAAACTGTTTTTAACTTCTGAAGTGTATTAGAAATTACCCAAATAAAAGCAAATATTCACACTCCATCTGAAAAAGAATCCCAGCTATAAATGTAACCTTTTCCTTCTTCACCACGCAACATTTCTGGACCAGCCACTGACCCAAACCATCTATTATTTGAATAGATCTTCCCTTCAGTTTCTCTAGGGACTATTCTCTGGCAGTGATAGGATCATGCCCCCACTAGCTGAACTAAGCTGAAATACCAAGGTAGGAACTGGTGGGATACAGCCACACATAAAACAAGGAATTGTCTATCTGTTAAGAAAAATACCTGGATGTTTCTCTGAAGTGTTTATAATAGCACAAGTGAAGACAGAGAGAGTGTGTTCACTTTGTTGTATTCATCCTTCTCATTGTCTCTCAGTTTCGTCTCCTTACAGAGCTGGAATCTGATTTTGCCATGTGAAAGGCACAATGCCTTTCAAATATGATGGAAGAATTAAAAAAAACCCCAAAACCAGAACAACAAGAACAAGAACAACAAAACCAACAACAAAACCCAAAGAATTTCTAGAAGCACGGTTATTAAGAACCAAGTGTGGTCTGTTACTGTCTGATATCCAGCTGAAAAACCAAGAGCTGCTGCATACCTATATGTGAGTTTACAAAAGCTTGGATAGGTGGACACGTGTAGGGAAACTTAGAAATACTAAAGCTGGAATGTACTTAGAGAAGAGCAAAACAGTTTTAAATGTCTGTTTCTAAGGGACACAAACAATAAATTTTCCATGATGATGATTGCATTGATACCTTAGAGTAATTTAGAAAATTACTGGCTATTTAATTATTTTGAGAGAAGTTTATTTTCCTTTTTTTTTTTTTTTTGTAATGTTGAATTCAGCCTATGAAATATTAGTTACGTATATAACAAATGACTAAATGACTCACTAAAGAAAATGAGTGGTTCATTACTTCCAGGGGAAAATACAATAGAGTGAAGATTATATTAAAGAAAATGCATTAATACATAAACAACGTGATCTTAAGCTCCTTAAGAAAAGGGTAAAAAAAGGAAAAAACTTCTGCAGCTGGAGAATGGGAATACCAGCAGCTCTCCTCTGACTAATATTACTGCATCTGCCAGGAAAGCCAAGGGATCTCCTCTCACCTCCAAGAGTTAGGAAACCTGAAAAAGGATGAACCACATCCCCAAGCAGAAACTGAAGCACAGTATTTCTCAGCAACAATATGTATTCAATAATCTGGGACAGGATTTGTAAAGGTCCTGTTAGTTTCGCACCTGAAGAATAAATCTGGCGAAGAGAAACACGTTCAACCAAATGTCTTTTGGGCTACTAGCCATTGACTCAGCCCCTGTTCATATGGATGCAATGGCTGGATGTCTCAGAAATATTATATGTTCCATAGCCAGAGTGCAAATTCACTAAGAGTAGAGTAATTAACAAGCTTTTACAAACATGGATCATGTCAATTTATTTAGAATCTTTGTCTTGCTTTTGTTTTTTCAAATAGAATTTTAACTTCCACCACTAAAAACAAAAAAACAAAATAAAACAAAGCAAAACAAACAAAAAAAAACATACCAAAAAAACCCAAAATCCCCCCCAAAAAAAGGTCCTCCTCAACTTCTCAAGACCAAAATACCAGGTTATTTATAGGTATTTTAATATACTGAAGAGGCGTTTTGCTGATTACTTTTAGATGTCTTGAGTATATTTTTTTGCTGGAGACATGACTGACTTCAGCATTTATTTTCTGATTGTACTGATTTTCAGAGTGAAACTGCTGTTTAGCTGCTTTAAAGGGTTACAGAAAAAAGGGTTACAGAAAAGACTTCCATAAAGCTACTTTCATCCCATTCACTCTCATTTCTAGACATTTCTCATACATCTATCTGACAGTGTCCTTGCATTCTGTTACCATTCTTAACAGGTGAAATAATTATAAATCCTGGATGTTTAAACTGATCTGAACCCAGTGGTTATGGTCAGCTGACAACAGAGGAAATCAATGAAAAACAACTGAAGAATACATGATTTTGCCTAATTGGCTCACGTTTCCGCAGTATGTGATAGCATGTTCTTGGAAATGCAAAACTCAAACACTGTTATAAGTCTACCATTGCAAATGGTTTCTTTTTTCTGGTGTAAAAAACAATTATAATTTAAAATAACTGGCTCCATAATAACTATAAAAAAAAGGACAGAGCTTAAGGAGATTAAGCAGCAGAAAACATATATTTTCTTGAAAAAAAAAGTCATTATATCATATATGATATTTTCGTGCTCAGTGAAAGAGTGATTGTGGTCACTTCGTCAGAACTAAATTAATTGAGGTCTGTGAACTGACTCCTACAGATGAGAGAATCTGACACTTATAAATATATGAAATGAGAGTAGTCATTAAGAGACATAAGGATGTGAGTCCGGCATGCCAGGGGAAGAAACAATAGGAGTACACCACACCTCAGTCAATGACTTAGGATGTGTTTTGTGATACTGTGCTTTAGTTTCTTTAGCAAAGGGCTCTAAAGCCCTGAGAGGCAATAAATTCTTATACACTTAGTAATTATGTGGGATTTTGCAGGGTTTTTTTAAAATTATTATTATTTTTCATGCACAAGGTAGGGAAACTCACTTATATTGTCAGATCTTCAACACCTTTAGAGACTTCACTTGGTTCCCTACTAAATCTTGAACACTTGAACTGGGTTTGTTGCCTTTTCTCCTTTGCTCTCCTGCATGACATTATGATATCACTGACCAAGAATTTGGACCCATCTGCAAAAGAACATTCAGTAAAGTTAAAATGAACTAATTGAAGGTGTGAACTGAGCTGCATCATCCAATTCTTGTGCTGCTGTTTATTTCACACAAAGGTTCACTTGACTAAAATAACTCCAAGCCATGCTTCTGAAAAAGAATGTCCATTCAGATGCAATGCACTGCAGTCTAACTTCACACCTTTGGCTAATTCCTCCTAATTTCCCCAGTGTCTCTGTTTGGAAAAATATCCTGGAGGCACACTAATCTTTGAATCAGCTACACAATCTTTGTAATACAAAATTGGCTACATGCCTGGAACTTCTGGTCTCTGATTTTCTCTTTCATCCAGCGTTTTTTCTTCTAATATTCCAGACAAGTAAAGTCCAGATGTTTTCTGCTGTTCAAGAAAGCAAACACAGGGCACCCTTAGGCATTCAGTCCATTACTTACAAAAATCCCATTAAATTTGGTCTATTTCATTTGACAAACATAGATACAGTTTGTCTTTGAATTGCTTTTCAAATAGTAATTATTGCTTAGTACCTTAGGGCTTCATAGTTCTTGCATACCTTTAAATGGAATAGGGCACTGAATTACCATGTTCTCCATCACTGATTTGTATTTCTAGAGCATGCAGGGCTTTAAACAGTTAAACTGCTAAGCCAGCTAGTAAAACTGACTATTAGTTCTACAAACATAGGTACAGATCTCTATTACAATAAATACTGGGCCCAAGTAATTATTTTTCTAGAATTTACTACTCCTTACAGTAATTTATCAATAACATATTTTAAAACATGCAACTCTCAGAAAAAAATTGAGAAAAATTGACTTTAGTACTTGTACAGCATTATATTCACTTCTTAACTCTCCTTCCCAGCCATATATCTCTGGCGGCATCTAGATTTCTTGAGACATTTCTTGAATAAATCCTGTTATCTATCATTCCTAATTATTTATAACCCAGGCCTATATTTCTCAGTGGAAAAACAAGTAGCTTTTTTCAATCCTAAAGAGCATATTAATTAAACAGGAAGAAAGGAATTCCACTACCAAGTATGCCAATGCCACCACTTCATGCATTCTTTCTCTGCACAGTTTTTCTCCTTGCCCATCTATGTATCAGCAAACAACACTTAAGGAAACTAGTTTATTATCAGGATTTTTTTGTCTCTAATGTAATTTTATTTAACACGAATTACAGTATTTCCTTTGAACTACATCTTAATAATTTTTATACATTATATCAAAATGCAGTAAGGGAGTAATTCGGTGGGTTTCTGGGCTAGGAAAATAATCAGGAAGATGTATACACTGGTAATATTGCCTGTGGTCCAGAGAGCTGGGCAAGATGTGGTTCCCAAGACAGTGGGGAGCAATAGGGACTCTTTCCTGTTCCTTCCTTCCTTCCTCGATATTTCTCAAAAAGTCCAGACGGGCTCCCAGTGTAAAGTACACAATTACAGAGGGTGGTAGAAGTGCCCCACTATGCCACCAACTCCGCTCTGTCCTACTGCCATAGAGCCCAGAGCATCAGCCCTACCCCTGCCCTAAGCCGGCTTCCTTAGGAGGGTTCCCTCCAGGCTCCTTCGTGCACAGTTCTGGCCCAGAGGGCACAGTCATCAGAACTTTGGTATGGCACTTCTTGGTACCATTTTAGACAACTCTGGAATTTCTGTCTCTACTTCTGTGTGACCATTCTAGCTTGATATAAGTATAAATGCATGCACAGGAGAAAAGAAAGGGTCCCTTGTTTCTAACAAGTAAGAGACTTATAACACATACTTTGGTGTCATTGCTTGTTATGTACTTATTTCACATATTCTGACTCTTCTTTTTCATTGTTTAATGTCCCTTAATTTTTTGAGTCATTTTCTTAGTGCCTTATTGCCATACGGTTTTATAACCATTGGTCATGTTGTAATTAGTTGAAAACTGAAGCAGAAATCAGCAGATCAAAAAAAAAATAGACATATTTCCTTCTTAAATTATGCCAGACAACATTCAGCCATCGTATATCTGAAAATATTACTTCACAGCATAATTTTTAATTTCTACTATTAAATAACTGTGCGTCAGTCAGATCACTTGTGATTAAGTGTAAAAGTTCCATCAACATGATCTCTGAAAATCTTCATGTTCCACAGAGTCCAGCTATCAAAAAGTCATTTGCATTAGTTTCAGATACTTGAATAATATTCCAGAAGCCTGAGAACAGTCATGTAAATCTGTTCTCAAGAACAAGCAAGAGAAACACCCCCAATATATCTACCACTGAATATTGACAATACATTGAAATTAAGCAGATAAAAATGGTTCAAGAGAAATGCTCAGTTTCTCCTGGATTGAGAAAGAAACTGAATTATTGACAGCAAAAGGGGCTTCAAAGATCAGAAAAATTTACAAAACCCAAAGGCTGAAACCTGAACTTTTCAACAGTTTAACCAAGACGATAGTTAAAATTTTTTAATTGTAGGTTGAGCTTTTAAAATGTTATCTTTCCACTTATGGATCAGGAGAGAATAATAGACTCTTTAAATTATTTCTGTATTTTCTTTCATTTGATTTCTTACCAGCTTTTAATAATAACTGTAATAAGTGCATTTCTAAACACAATAGAATTTTACAACTTAAACCACAAGATAGGCAGCTTCTTCTTTTGTATTAACAACAAGAACAAAAAAAGAAACTCATACCTGGCATGCTAGAATCCCCTTGTTCTTTCATTCTATTCTAGTGTCCCTAATAAAGTACTGTTGCCTCTCCTGTTACATCACCATAGCAAATTATCATCTCTTGCAATTCCTTTGGTGATGCATGCGAAAATGTAGTGTTCAGGACAGATGTTGCTTTGGTGACCTTATTGCTGAAAGGGAGCAGATTCAGCTAAAGCCACATGGACCTGATTTCCTGAATAAGAGATAGGGTTGGTACCAGGTCACTTTATGGAGAAGAAATACTTGAGTAGAATTTTTTCACCTTCTAGGATTGTCTATGTTATCCTGAGAGCAAATCCACCATCCAAGAAAATCTGAAGCTGGGCAGGCTCTGAAGGAAATAAAAGTAAATATATCTTTCCCTTTTAACATTTCCTCTCCCTTGTATATTGCCTTCATAAACTCTGCTCGATGCTTCAAGACTCAAAACACACCCCATTCTCTAAGAGCACAGGTATGTCTTCTTTGAATACAATTATTTCCATTAGAGTAAAATTTTCTGACTCATTAATCTTACCACAGAGATTTTCCCCCTTCAGGGTAACCACTGGAACCGCAAGCTTCTATCTGCAACTCTCTATGAAATAGAGTAGCATGCAATAAATGCTAATAAAATCCCCAACATAAAAACAAAACCATAAGATTTATAATTTGATATAGTCAAGCATCAGCAAATCAGTGTCAAGTGATTTTATCTATTCCTGCAGCAAAGGAACTGAAAGGGCATAAAAAAACCTCAGTAAGAGCCTATATAGAAACATAATTGGACAGCAGCCCACTGCTCCTCAAGAGTTTATTTTTTTTCCCCCTTCTTACCATCCCCTTTTCAAAGCCACCATCTGGGGTAGACACTTGTGTGAAACTTCTGTAGAAGATGCAAACTGGGAATGCATTGATGGAAAGCCACTGGGGAGTTCCAATGTCAATAAACAAACTGGAAAAGGCGCTTGCTTTCTTTGGGCCTCCAGAGAAACCGAAGGATCATTTGTACAAACTGGTTTAAAGCTAGTGTGCTTTCCCCTTTTTCCTCACTGAGTATTGCTGAAGTGATGTATGGTTTCCTCCTGAACATTCGCAAACCTCAGCTGGGGATCTACAAGGATGGATTCTGCCCATGTGTGTGCAGGCTTGCCTACGTCCATTTGGGCTTCAGAGGATAACTGCTCATTTTTACAAATGTTTTAAAGGGCATTCAAAATAACAACTGAAAATAATTTTTGATTCTGCAATATTTTTCAGGTTGGTGTAGTTTTTGCAGCTGAATTTGTTTTATTTATATGTCCCATTAAAAGAGAAAACCTTCTGCCTCTTCTAAGAAAACATCATTAGCTCACTGACACACCCATATATCACCAGCTAAGGAAGAAAGGATGAAATATGGCAGTGCATGAGCAAGCCATGAGTTAGAAAACAGATTTTACTTCTGGCTGGTAAGCATGTACAGGCTTTTTTTCCCACCCCTGTGTATCATATGTTCTTAGGACAAAGACACTGCAATATAATTCTTTTCACCAAATTTTCTGTGATTTTTCACTGACATATTTGACGTCATTCTATGGGGTTTTTTCTCTTCTGCTATTCAGTTCCCAATTTTAAGCACTTTTTTTCTTAACTTTATCCTTAAAGAATTGTGCAGCAATGTGGACCAAACCTTACCTTATACCTGTATAGTACTATGACACTCGGAACACATTTTACAAGTGGAGAAAGCTAGCTAACCTACTTTTAGCATGCAACACCTATTCTGTACTGACTTCCTACAGTGCTACTGTAAATTCCCCATCCTTCAATTTTTGTAGGGAAACCATGTCATTATACTCCATTTCTTAAAAACTCAAGCTATATACCATATATTACTATTACTTTAGGGATTACATGTTCCAGCTGAAAAAGACTGGAACCAGACTGTTAAAAAGTGTTACAGCAAATATAAGACCTTGGCAGGTGGTCCTATATGTTGGATTTAGTTGCAATTATAATGTTCTCAGAAATACCAAACTGCAAAAAGTCACTTCGTGTCTTTGTCAAAGGCCAAAATTACCATTACCCTTTACACACAGAGCAAACAAATGTTATCTGCACTACAACAGTTATGTATATGCATTTTTTCTTCCATGACACTGAAATTTCTCAATTATATCACATTTCATAATTATATTTCGATTAAGAAGACTTTCCTCAAACTATAATTGCTGTTTAAAGTGAAAAATAAAGGTCACCTTCTCCTAACCACCTTTCTCTCTCTTCTTCTTATGCTAAAGGGTCACATTAATTTTTGACAAAAAATGGAAAACAAACAAAAAAAACCCCAGTGAAAAGTACCCTAGGAATTTATCCAGTCCAACCTCCTGTTCCATTACAGAATTAATTATTTGTAAATCCTTCACAGTATGTTTGACCAATTAGTTTAAACTATCAGTTAAACTTTTGGGTTCTTCCCATTCTTCATTGTCCTTACTGTTGTATTTGATGCTTATCTAAACTGCTTCAATCTGCTTTATTTTAGCATTTTGCTGCCTACTATTTATTCCTCCTCAGAACTAGAATGGAGAGAAAATGTTGTCATCCTTTCCTATTTGTAGATAACACTGTGATGCTGGAAGACTTCTGTCATGCCATAGTTTTTTGTTCTCCAAACTGAATAAACAATTCTTTCAACTTTTCCTCTAAGATCATGTTTTCAAGATTTCCAATACATTTCTCTGTTCTCTTCCATAAAATTTCCAAAGGCATTTCTTCACTGTGATACCCAGAAGGGGACAAAATACTCCAGGTGCTACTAATGCTGTAGTACTAGGTAGAACAGACAGGTTACACTGAATGCCACTTCATCCAATTCCTAAAATGTGTGGTTTAAAAGCAGTCTCAAATTTTTGGTTCACATTCAGTCAGAATTCCCGATAAGCAGGATACTTTTCTCAGGAACTAGTACTATTTAGGCATAATTCCCCAACCTGTGTTTCCACATTTGATAATTTCTACAAAGGACAGAACTTTGCACATATTTAAAAGATGAAAAATGCCAGAAATTTCAGCAATAATACTGATAATACTGGTACTATTATTACTACTACCAACTATTATTTCTCCAATTTACTAAAATATTTCAAATTTACAAATCTATCTTCTGAAAAAGTTGTAGCTACTACTCGCTTGCAACTGCTGGCCAGTTCAGTGAACATATAATTTATTCTAACTGTCCTTGTTGAAATACAGAACAGTATCAGAATCAAAGATCAATAAAAACCTCCAGTGAACACATCCTTTCAGAGGGACAGACAGCAGTTGAGTCCTACTCTCTTCATACAGTTACCCCATCAGCTTTGCACCCATCTTAAAGCACGTTTTCCTAATTTACTTGGAAGCTCCTTAGATCAAAAGAAGTATTAAGGAAGAAGCTGTCTGAAATGACGTATTCATTAAGACATCATCTTGTTTAAATTCACTCTTAGTGCTAACTCCCTCACTGGAACATAAAATTAAGTTTAATTTAAAACAGTGTCGTGCATCTGACTAGTTGGCAAATAAGTTGAAAAGCCATAAAACTTTTTTCTAAATTGATACTTATTTGAAAGAGATAGAAGCATACGCTACCTAGCACCCAGATATTGTCATCGTTATAACCGATTCCAGAATGGCATAAAGAAAATACTCAAGGGAGAACATGGTGCAGAAAAAGTATTCCAAGTTAGAGCTATGTCACCAGGTTGTATAATAGAATTTTTCTGTACTATGGCTTAGAATATAACTTGAAAGAAATAATAAATTAAGACCATCAGATACATTTCTAAAAATTGTAAAGATCAAGTCTAGTTTTCAATGGCTATTTCTTCACACAGAAATAGCACAGCTGACACTAAGGTTTTAAGTAAAGATACAAGCAGACAGCTGAACTAAAGGTCAAGAAATAGCTCTGGAAAAAGCACAGATTATTTTTATCCTCTATTTTGATGTTGAAGGCAAGTTCACTGCCTTCCCCAGTGCACCGCTGTTGGATAACAGATTACTCAGACTAAAGATTCATGACATAGTATGGATGGGGGTACCCTGTGGGTTCTCTGAAAGCACAGCAGTTATATCAAAACAATCCTTCTCATCTTCCTCAGTCCATTTGCTTTTAAAACCTCACAATTGTGTATTGTGATCCTGTTATATAGCCAAATAACTTTAATTTTGTCAGAGGGGCTCTTTTGCCAATTTACAAATTTAATTATCTTTTAAGAGGTTCACCTCTTGTAATTAAGAAATTGCATGGAAGAATAATTATGTACAGAACAGTATTCACAAGATCTCAAACTATGCAGAGACATACAAGAAAGCAGAATTTCATCTTGGCAATTAGTTTTGAATGAGTTTGAAATGCAGTGCTTGTGTCTTTAGACACCATCTTGTGTGTAATAGAGCCAGCACCCTGTATGTGTTATGATACTAAGCTGTTTAAGGAAAGTTCAAAAGTGTAAATTAGCTTTTTAAATATAAAGTAAATTGTAAATTGAGAGATTTCTTTCTTCAAGTCCTGCAATGCAGGAAATACATTACAAACAACTATGCTTTTTAAGCACCCTTTGCTAAGGAAACCAACCATCAAAGCAGCATGGCTGAGGATTTTGGAACAGCTAGAAGTGCTTTGCTCTGCTGGAGAGCTGCAAGTGCAATCACGGCCTTGGCACACACAGGCACTGACGGGCTCCCCACAAAGGTTTGAAAAGTCCCTTCTCTCTTCTCCTGCAAGCCAGCCTGCAAAACTTAACCTCTGATGTGAAGAAACCTGAACATGTACACAGAGAGACCTCTGACTGTCATGTCTAGTATCACTTCTCTTTTCATTCTGTTCCTGCATCAGTCTCTACCCATCTTATGTCTCATTTTTTACTACTCTGTGCATCAGTGCAGTCAGGCAGAGACTCTTTTTATTCTGTAATTGTATGCTCAGTAGCATCAAGGAATCTCAGGCTTGATTATGGCTCCAAAGTGCTGCTGTAGCAGAAATAATTATGTAGTAGAAAAGGAGAATGGGATGATCTTAGAGCTTTATCTCTGCCTAGGGCCATGGACCCAAATTGGAAAAAGCAATTCATTATGTCTGCTGAGTTATCACTTGCCAAGTCTTCTGCGGAAGGTTGGTAATTGCAACAATTCCCATTTTATGTAGGGAGACATAAGGACAGAGACTAAGACCAGAAAGGTACGTTGTGGAGGGTTTTGGCTTTGCTTAGTTTTTTGTGGGCATGGGTTATAATTGAGTTATAACTGGTTATAATTGGGGCACGTAGTTATAATTAACTACATGTGAATAAAAGAGAGCACAACCACTCCTTTGGTCGGATTTTTGAACATAGCAGTCTAACAATTTCATTGCTATCTTAAATTCTATTCTCGACATGCAGAAAAGACGGTAACCAAGCCTCATTAGTTATTTACTGAAATCTTAGTAAAGTGCTTTGAGGAACTTTCCTTGGCAAGGCATTGTTGCTAGCTAAATTAAAAGCCTTTCTGATAAATTTAAGTAAATCCTACTGTTATATATTTCCTACAGTAAACTCCATTCATTAAGAGTGAGACTACAGCTGGCATGTAGTAAGCTCATAATGCAGAATCAAAAAATGCAAGTGGGACTTGCACAGACATCTCTTGCAAAACTGTGTCCTGAACTGCCTCAGATGAGGTTTTTGGAATGAGTAACATCACTTCTCTGCAGTCTTTTCAATCTTCATAAGCTTTAAAACCTTATGGGCTTTGTAAGAATCCTAAAGAGATACCAGAAAAGAAAAATCTCTATAAAACTTGCATGTAAAATATTACTTGTAAAGAACTTTTTAATAATACTTGCTGGCTCATTAGCATAGGAAGAAAATGCTTAAAATTTGAAGTGAATCTTCCAAGTTTAAAAAACAGCGTAATTTTCAAACAAAGTGTAGATGAGTCTACAGAAATATCTTGCAATTCACATTAAGTACAGTATAATTTTTACACAACTATTAATACAGAACAAAATTACTACTCAGTACTTCAAATTATTTACAAGCAGTAGATGCAAAAGCAATTAATCTACTTCATGGCATATAACCTCAGTTGCTAACCTAATGAAAACACAAAGTTAAGAAAGATTAAGCTAAATGATAAAAATTCACACGTGGACAAATGAGACTTCCAGGAAATGAGAGAAGCCGGAAGAAAGGACAGTTTCGTTTGAAGAGCTGTCTTCAGGGAATTAACAGCAAAATTAAAAAATATACCTACAATTTTCCAGGAGATCTTTGACAAGTAATATTTCCCAGCTGCCAAACTCTGACGCTGGTGTAACTCAAACAAAAGTGAACAAGGTTTCCCACATACACACTTTTTCTGAATAGAAGAGAAATAGATAAATAAATGAACCTAGAAGAGGTATGCGAGTTAAAATTTTAAGGAAAAGTTACATTTTTATATTTAACGAACACTAATAAAAAAAGATGTTTCAGAGTAACAAGGTATATATAGTGTTGTACTATTAATATTGTACTACTTTTGCTGCCCATTGCTATTACAGTGGTGAAATGGTTGAAGAACATAGGATGGACCAGAATTCTTGTACAAATCTCACACTGAGTGACTCCAGTCCTTTTGTAAGACTTTCTTATATTATCCTCTTTATGTAACTATTATTAGGTTATGTTTAATATAATAAAATGTGATCCAAAGGTTTATGTAAGGACTGAAGTATAGATGCTCATGTTTCTCATTTGTTGATTCAGAGTTGTAATTTCTGCAATACTGAACTTATGAAATTCATTTATTCATTTACTAATAAAAAGCCCAGAGCCTGAGCCATACTAAAACTGAAATGACCAATTCCCATATTTGGCACAAAATCTGGAATTCCAGCCAAATGTAAGGAAGACCTTTTCTGAAATGGAGCTTGATTTCAATCATATGTGAGTGAATGATGTGGTAAGGTGCTTGTTTCAAGGCTGTCCCCAGGTCATAAGAAAAGCATTTGGAGTTTTATGGAGATATCTCATCATTATCTCTTTCAAAGCCTCATCAACTCTGCAGGACAAATCTGTCTCAGCCAAACTGGCACTAAAAAGAAGATGTTCATCTAGTCCAACTTAATCTTTTTTTCTTCTCAACACAGGGCAGAAGGGCTTTTGTTTCCATAGTTACTAGGATATTTCCTTTGAACTTCTTCCAGAGTACTTTTATCTTTTCCACATGCACTGACAGAAAATCCCATGAAGTATGTATGTATTTGTGAAACATTCTGTGCTTCATTACCAATTCTTTGCTGGATGTAACACAGGAAATTGAGCTCACTGTTAAGGCCAAACTTCTGACTTGCTGCTTTAGGTGTTTTAATATTTAGTAATGTATAAATAGACTTCAGAATATTACAGGTGAAAGATAAAATCAAGAACACTAATTCTGAGAGCTTTTAAAAGTTATTATTGTGCAAAGCCAATTTGTTGTTATTAGATATTTTGAGTCAATATAGTTGCATGCTTTCTAAACTGAAGACAGCATTTTTTTTTAAAATTAAAATATGTGCTTCTTCAAAAAAGTTGTATCAATATCTGTTTACCGGCAATAAGAACCTCATGAAAGAGGTTGTTGGTTGAGGTTTTTTTGTGTTTGCTTTTTGATGGCTTTTTGTGTGTTGTGTTTTTAAGACAGAAAAATCTGAACTTTAGTTGAATGTATCTTGTTTTTATCCTTGAAAACATTTATATCACTTAAAAAAAAATTCCATTGTGGTCTTCAGGATGGAACCATTTTAGCATTTCCTCCAAAACCATTCCATTGCAATTCAAAGACCAAGTCTTCATCAAATGAAAAACCTCTACTCTATATATCTAGATACTCTATCCATTCTAAACTGATATCAAATGCCCATGAAAAAATGAAGGCAAACCAAACTTCAAAGAGTTTCTTTGCTTAAAAGATTATTTTAAAAAGCTTTTACATAGAAATACATACAACCAGTTCCATAGAAAGATATAAAGCCATGGACTACATCGGTGGTTCTCAAAGTAGAAGTCTTTGAACTAGAAGATTTCTAAAGCAGTAAGAAGTGAGCTGCCCTTGTAGTACGAACCACCGCTCAAACCTTGTCCTTTTACTATGGGGGCTTGTGCTCCACATGCAGCTTGTAGTGCAACTCCTTTAGTTTCTCCGTGGGTAGCTCACTAAAAAGCCTGGAAACACGGGCCACATTGGGGCTCTCCAACACTGGACACCAAGAGTGGGATGAAAACTATGCCAAAGTGGTTCTATTTGGGCTGCCATCTTCTCTCTAAGGGAAGAAGACAATGGGTGGGCTGCTTGTTTAGCAGTCAAAGAATTGACACTCCAAGTTAAAAAAGGACATCATGTGGGACTGTGCCTCCTTCCTTGTGTGGATGTGGTAGATGAAAATATAGAAATTCCTTGTACTGATCCAACTGCACTACTGTACAAAGAGCTTTCTATGAGGAATGGAAAACTCAACAAAACCAAACCAAAAAACCAAACTAGGTTCTCACTAAGGCAAATAAAAGTAATTTCAAATGTTGTCTGTTAATTCTGGGGGGAAAACACATAAACATGAACACTTGCTTACTCTGACAAATGATTAAGGCTACAGAGTCCACAACATGCCACAGAAGACTGTAGAGAAGCACAGACTACATTACATATCTCTCCTAACTTTAAGACACAAAACTCCCACCACCTTAATCATAAATAGCAGCCTCATTTATGTTCTTTTATATTTATAGTCAGAAAACTCGTAATTCAAAAAATGTTGAATTCAAGAGTCCCTATTACATGTTCTGCTACCGTTAAAGATTGTTAGCAATCAATAAACTACTAGGAATGGCAGATATTCTTCTAACGAAGCATTTAATAAAAATAAGTAGGTTGAAGTTTTCTATCAGCAATTGTCTAAAGACGGTTAACTAAATATTGGCTTAATATCAGAATGGGTTGATCTTTTACTCAGGGAAGCAAATATCACAAACACAACTTTCATTGACAGCTCAAGAAATAAATACACATTACAAGGGCTCTTTCTGATAGGAGAGATTATTTAAAGGAAGTGTTTTACTTCTCTTAGAAAATAAAGTGGTTTCAATAAAGACTTCGTCTAAAATTATACTTGAATGCATTACGCACCTGGTATCCCGAATTATCTGCTATCCATTGCTAAACATTGTGGGAGTGGACATTACAGGGACAGAGGTCTAGATGATTAGGTTATTCTTGATTCTACTGACTCAAGAACAGTAGTGAGCATTGAGCCTAGTTTCTTTCTGATTCATCTGTTCCAGCAGCAATATGAACTTGGATGAAGTCCACATAATTCATCTTGATATAAGTAACTTTTTTTTTTACAGTGAGAACAATCCATAACTAGAAGAAGCTACTCAGGGTTGTGATTGATTCCCTGTCACTGGAGGTTTCCAAGGTGCAATAGGACAGGGTGCTACATCATCTCATTTAGAGTCTCTTTCCTATGACAGGCCGGACCAAGCGATCTTTCAATGTCCCTTCCAGTCTGGGCTGTTCAATGATTCTATGTTTGTGTTAGCAAGTGATCTGGTACAAAATTTGATAGAAGTTTCTTTGCTGCATGTTATTTAACTTTAGTTAACTATATATCCCCATGAGATATGTGGAGAAGGCATAAAACAAGTACAGTGACAGTGGGGTCTTCTCTAGATGCTTCATTGCTCTGAAGTGTCATTTCACTTACGTGTGCAATGTGTCTGCATTGGCCCCAGCAGACTTCAAAACAGGATCAAAATTACTCTTTGCAGCCAAATTATAAGTCCATTAGACCATTCAAACAGATCCTAGGATATCTCATTTATTAAAAGGGAGGCAATGTTTGTGCAAAATACCTCCTTATTCCCAGATGGGATAAGAGCTGCTCTCTGCAGTCACAGAGACATTTGGCAGCGACAACGTGGTGTTGACACAGCTGCAGGCCCTAGGTGCTGAGCCAATTTCACATGGCTCTGCTCTTTCCTTCCTCCCTCTTCCCTGTTAAAATCCAAGGAAAAGTATTGGACAGTTTCTCACCTGGCCTAGTTGGTTTTGTGCTTGAGTTGTTACAAGACTCCATCACTGTCTTGCTTGAAGTAGGCACATTTGGCTTTTGTATTTTCAGAAGGGACATGAAGTCAGCTCAATGCCTGTCTTTGAATACAAACTTGGTTGTCGGTACATGACTGGGTCAAGAGTTAAATGAGGACAGATCAACAAAGACAAAACACAGATGAATTAACTCACATGGGTGGGAGTGAACCACAAAAAATAAATTCATATTGTCTGTGTTTAGTCAGGTGTCTTACTGGATCCTTTGCTTTTCCTAAATGTGAAAGACTTTTGTGTCTAACTTATCATACAACTCAAAAAACACTGAGAAGAGAAGGCAGAAAGGAAGAAGACATTAATATTTCAACATTACGACCCACTGGGATTGTGAAATGTTTCTGCTTTAAAACACTGAATAGTGATCCACTGCAACAATTTTTGCCTGGAAAATACGAGATGAAATAAAGATAACACAGCACAGATTTCTAAGACACAAGTCTCTACCTTCCTTTCCCTTTTTTTTTGATTGATGAGTAACTGTTTTTTATGACAAGCTCATGCTGTTAAGTTACATAAAGAGACTCTGATAGAGTCAGATTTGTCCCTAACACAAAGTTTAGTGTTCATCCACCCCTCTTTTTAAAACTCCTCCAAACATTTAATATTCCTTTGGCAACTGCTTATCTTGAAAGAATTTCTAGAAGCTCCTTCAGAAAATATTTTCGTTGTCATTACACGGGGAAAAAGGCAGAGGAAAGGGAGTTTTATTCTTGCACCTTTTCAAGTTTTAACCTGGTCCTAAATGGGAGCTACTTTGAGAGATACAGATACCTTATAATTAAAAGGAAGAAAATCTTTCTCCTTATTTTGAGAACTGGCTGATGAATTATCCATCTGTGAACTACTAGGGGAAAAAAGACATGCTTTCTATGGATTTTTTTAGTGTATTTTTTTCCCACAGAGAGCTAGGTGTTAGGAATAAATAAAATGGGTTTCAGAACTACTCTCTGTGTGTAGCTATTAATAACTTTTTTCCATCAAGAGTATATTGACTGCCATTTTTAAAGAAGATTATTTGAAATATTTTTTCTTCCATCACATTAGATTCAACTCATTTTTTCATTCTGTATTGGTACTAAATTATTTTTTTAGCTTCATATTTGACAAATCTTAGGCCAATTCAATTTAATTTAGGAAGATTGATTATAGATGCTAAAGTTTAACTGGTGACATGTTAAGTAATTTTTATACTCCACTTACATAATAATAATTTTATATATTTTAGACACTGTTACATAAGCTTCTCATTGTATAGTACTCCCTCATAAAGCAACTTTTGCCACCAAAAAGAAAAAATATCAACAGTTCTCCATTGGCTTTTAAACTATTATACACAAAAATATTCCACATATGCTGCATTACCGAAAGCAAATGGATTACACTTTCACAGTGCTCAGAAACACTGGAAATCCTGGAAGTTGAATATTAAGGGAGGAGAAATGCAGAAGTGCCTTCTGGGATCAAGATAACAGGCCTGTCTGGTACACCTAATGTTTTATAGGCAGTCACTGAGAGTTAAATGTCATTGAAAACCTTTGAAGCAAAGTCCTGTATTACTAAATTAGGTGTGTCCTTCCTCCACTGATGGGCACAGAGCTGAATCCTGCCAGGCAGTTTGCTGTAAATCACTCTGGGGCTCACGTACATCTGCGTGGCTCACTGAACGTAACATAACCGCTCCCTCAGGCTCCTCCAACCGGCAGCAACCTCTTGGTTGGTCTAAGATGAGGGTAAAACAGATGGAACTGCTTGCTTCAAACATTGACATTAGTTAGACAAAAGACAAATATTTCCAGTTTCCAACAATGCCCTCTAATCTAGTTTTTGCAATCCCATCAGAATAAAAGAAATTAGATTAGCAAGAGAGACATAACCATCTTCTTTCCAGTGAACATCTGAAACCCTAAAAACGTTGATTTTTCTAAGAAATTTAAATATATGAACGATATCGTTCTGCTCAACTTTGGATCAGAACAGGCTGTACCCGTCCCTCCCTCTAAACAGGCATTAAAAACCTGCCCCAAAACCCAAAGAAAAAAAAATTCCCACAACAGCTAAAGTCGAATACCTGGGGAATTTGCACACTCTATAGTGCCTAATGACTTTATATACAAAAGATTAACTATCTGGATTTTTGCCTGGTATTTATGTCCTATACTTGCAATTATTCTTAGTGCCCAACTGGGATTCGGGTAGACTAGATCACAAAATACTTGGCTCTCGATTTAAGCTATATATCGACATTCTGAAGTTAATGGGAAGTCATTGTACTTCACAGGCCTCAAAAACAGAACTAAATTTAAATAACCAGTTAGAGGGAATAGGCATTCCATGACAATTTTTTGAGCTTTTGGAAGACAGAGAACATACCAGATTTTAATTTAATAGATGGGCTCAAAAAGTCCAAAATAATAAAAAAAGTTATTTCTTGTAACTGGGTTTATTTTTGGAAGAACTGTTGTGTTTTGTCCCACGAGAACTGTAGCTCTGATGCTTCCTGAATAGATCTTGACCTTCTCAAGTGCTCTTTGCTAAAGAAGTTGCAATACAGATTACACACCCTAAAAATAGTAATTCAAAGGATACTTATGAATTTTAATCCCTTTCTGATTCCTTCTCAAGGCAGTCAGCAGGCAAGGGGCCTCTCCTCTCCTTGGAGTGATGTGAAGCTACCCCTAACAAAGCCTGTACCTGGATAGAATGATAATCCTGCAATTATTTGCTGTATCTAATTACCTGGATATAGCTTTTGTTATGCTTTAAGTCAGAACTGAGGGTTCAGTTAAGGCTTGCGTAAATCCTCAACTCCATTCGTCAAAATATCTTGCCACTTCTTTGGTAGGGGCCTGAATGCTGGCCGTAAGACATGGACCACCTTCTGAGACATCATTAATGAACTGTAATATGGACCAAAGATGGTCCCTAAAATTGCAAAAAACTCTGACATTATAAATTTCATGCGTCGTTTGCCAGATTTGTTTTTTAATCAAAGAACGAATCACTAAGAACAGTAGTTATTACTAAGGTTAGCTAAAAGGACAGATTCCTTCACTCAAAAGTCTGAGGAACAAATAATACTCAAATAGATCCAAACTATTCAATTCTATTTTGTCTGTATCTGCTGTTTACACAATACAGAATCTACTCCTCTCTCTGCATCTTCAGACAGGAGCTGAGATGATTAGATGTTTTGGTTTGGTTTGGTTTGGTTTGGTTTTGTTTGATTTTGAGGGTTTGTGGTTTGTTTTTATCTTAAACCCATACTTTATGGATTTCTGACATATCTAGGAGTCTTCTAGCTGCCCTTCGGTAGCTGTAAGTCTAACATGACAGATCCAAGACATTTGAAGACAACTACATGTCGAGGAACTGTTGTGTCTGGAGATACACCCCTCACCACAGTGACACAGGTAAGTCTGTGGGTCAGAGACACCAGAGCTCGAAAAGGTATTAATTCATGGAGATCATCTGACATCCTGCCTGGTGGCTTCCAAATGCTTCCTGAGGCAGAGTTTGGTACCTAAATACGGAGTAATTAATCTGTCAAAGCTGTTGATGAAGCCACAATGTCCTGGAACATGCAGTGGTTCTTGGAAAGGATGCTCCATTTTGGTTCTGGGTTTGCTTTTTCCAATGTCCGCAGCAAACGTCAACAATTCAACCACTACCAATCCACTACAGTGATTGAACTGGAGGAAAAACCATTCCTGGACTAACCACAGACCAGATTCGTTCAGCTGTCCTTAAGGTTCTGTCTTTATCCAGTGGATCCCTTCTTCAGACAACATGACAAGTAATAAACACAGCCCTATGCACTGGCTCCAAACGCCACAAGGAACTACCTTTCCTGCAGCTTGAATATAAAATATCAAAGCCATGGCTCTATTTCATAAACAGGGAATCAGTACCTTACATGTTGACTGGTTTTTTACTGGCTGTAATCAGGCAACTATTAAGACTTTAGAATGGACTTCTCTGCTTTACCTATGTGCTAAATACACTGTCATTCTAGTCTTTTATCAGAACCACATGGTCTGTTTATGACATATCTTCAAATGTTATTTTTGGATCTTTTCCAGTCTACGCGTCTTGATTTTACAATTACACTGTTGCTTTATATAGCTCTCATTTAGTCCTTGATGGACTACAGACATCCTGTTTGCTGGCCTATTACCCAGCTTCTTATCAGTTCCACCCTAAACCATTATTTCAGAGAGTATCTCTTGTAGTTGTGCAACTTTCTCAAACTAGTGTTTTAATCTACTCTTTCTAAAACAACTTGTTCCAAGTACTTGAAAAACGTTTTCTAACTAAAGAAAATAAAGCACATTTTAAGACAATCGCACAAGAAAAGGCAAATAGACTAAAATATAACAATATTATTACTTTGATCATATAAAACAGAAATATCTCTTGCATAAGTCCAATGCCTCCACAAATTACCACACTTAAAGCAAAAACCTCCAATAAATTAAGTTCTCCTTTTGGACATTTCTGAGGCACTGGAATTTATTTTCAACTTGTCACCAGGGTTTCAAGTGTGATCTGACCAATAACCTTAGACTAGAAAAAAACCTCCTTGTAAATGTGTTCGTTCAAGCAAAAGACAGGTTATTATTTTAATTTTTTTTCCTGAAGAGACATGTTTTCTCAGATTGAAGCAAATGGTCTTTTCACAGGCATTGTGCTCTCCATGCTGCATGATGGGAGAAAGCAGATATAGCATATGTAGCTCTGGAATTACATTTAATGTTAAAGGGATAAACCAAGCTAACTATGTTGTAATTTTTTTTTTTTTAACATCCTGTTGCTCCAAAATGCCAAGATTTAGCACGTGCTGTCTTGGGAGCTGATCATAAAAATCATCATTATTACATTACATTACATATAACCTCAGGCCAGACACAACTGATTGATGTCAACTGCTCACTGAGAAATATCTCCACTTGGGAATCGAACATTTGTAAATATGCTACTCCCACCAACTAAAACAAAGTTGCCCCATCATCCTCATCAGAACACTTTGCATCACCTTAATGACATGTATTTTGCTGATGGAATTACACCAAGGGGTGTAATTCTCATTACATAAGGCAGATGTGAGAAATGACTGTTAAAGACAGCCCCATTTAACAACCATTCATTATAGAACAATAGCTACTTCCAAACTAGTTCACGGCAGAATATTTTTTCCTGACAAAATTCTTATTGTGAGAGGCATGGAGAAAATTTGGAGTCCAGGATGGCTGACACTTTCAGCTGCTAGGTACAATTAGATTAAAAGATTCACTTTTTGAATATTTATTAAAAATACCTAAAGCATTTTAATAATAATAATAATAACACCACCAATACCTCAATCACTGCATTTCTCAAAGGAGTCAGCAAAAAGTTTGCTTTGCAATTTTACCAGAGACAGTAGAGAAGGAACTGCAGAATTATTGTTTGATGGTGAAAAGTGTTTTTAATGGAAATCTTCAAGAATGTCATCTTGAATGATGACCTATTCCCTCACAGATCCATCTCAAGAGAACTAACACTCAGTCTATGTTAACACCTACAAAATATAAACAAGGTACCTCATATCAGTGGTCGCTTATTTTGCAAATCTGAACCAAGTTTCCAGGGAGTGAATCAGATAAGCAAGATAGTCTCTAAAGTTTTGTAACTTCCTTCACCAAAAATACTGAATCGTGATTTCAGTAGCAGAGAATTACAAGCATCTTCTGCCTCAGAGTTCCCAAGAGCTAAGTAGACCAGAAGCCCAAAATTAATCAGTTTTCTGACTAAGCATTTTGTTTCCTAGTTGCTTGAAGAGGTTTGGAAGTATTTCCCAGTGTTTGTCAGAACTTTCCTGAATGGCTCAAAGGCTTATATGCTGGCTCAGATGCATCAGCCAGCTTACAATGCTGTGGCTGATGAGTGTAGTGCCTCAGAGGTCTACAAACAATGTAATGGATCTCTGGATCTCCTCCGTCAAAAACAAACAGTATCAAGTTTACAATTTTTCTCCTCTTCATTAAGAAGATCTTTCTAGAAATTTCTGTATTTCTATCCTTTTTCCAGCACAAAACCAATTGCACATTAACTAACATGAGTGAAATGAGACAAATTAGTGGTAATGCATTATTGTTTTTCAAATAACAAATTTAAGCTATCAGCATCACATAAGGACTCATCTTTGAGTGCTACAGTAGATGGTTCATTGGTCTATGTCACTGTTATAATTCTCAAACATCAGCTCCTACTTTCTGCTGTTATGAACCCAGATCTTGAATTGTGCCAATGCATTTTCAAAACACTGCATTTGGATATGCTGTGGTGTTCCTGCTGTTTTCATCAGCTACAGCTAGTCTACCAGTCTACTAACTAAGTCTAGGTTAAATTAAGTGCAAGAAGTGTATTACACAGTCCTTTTTGTCCAGATCTCATGATTTT
>VZTA01004212.1:30393-181393 GCA_013398855.1 Mohoua ochrocephala
CTTTATGGTCCATCCCAAGACTGGAAAAGGGCATTATGAAAACAATATAGAGCATTTTCTAACCAGGAGGTGTTAATATCAAGTGTGAATGTACAAGAAATGAAATCTTAGAATTTATTTTTCTCCTCTTCTTTAGGATTTACATACCTTTTTATCCTCCATAGGGACTTAAAAATGTTGTTGTGTTGATAAAAATATAAGATTAATCATCTGTGTATCATCTGACTTAATAGAATTGTTTCTCTACCTAATAACTGGGGAACAGTGAAAGCAGAGTTGAATTTTTCCATCTCCTTCTTTGATTTGAGACTGAACCTAAAAGAGATACACTTTCACACCCTTGGGGGAAAGAAATAGAAAATTAATCTTCCATTGCTGTTATGCCTCTGTTAGCAGCGGGGTATGAGGTCACACTGCTGCCTCAATAAAGATTGCTCAACCTCCTACGCCAAGTGATGTGGTCCTGCAGAGTATGAACAGCTTGTCTATGAAAGAGACTCTGGATGCAGTGGCTCTATAAATACCTAGCCTGTGCTGTTAATAAGGTATATCAGCTGGCAAAAGGTCTTGCAGATGACTAAAGGCTATTGAAGAGTAGTTTTCCAGCCTTGTAAAATTGCTCTCCCACACCTTAGAGTTCACCCACGCACAGGCATAAATCCGGACAGAACCGTAAGTTCCCAAGATGCAAGGTGCAAGATATAAAAACAGGGATTTAATTCCCACTTTCTCCCCATGCCATCACCCTCCAAGATGGAGGATACAAAAGAAGGGGTGGGTGGTGTGGTGGTGGTTCCATAGGCACCTGAAAAGCAAACACTGCAGCTACTGACTCCCTAAAAAGGCTGGGAAGTGCCTGGATCACGTTGTTAACGTCACCCTCAACATTACCTGTGTTTTTCCTTTTCTGTGTCTACTCTATCAAGTTGCATTTGTGAAAGAATCACAGAATATCCTGAGCTGTAAGGGACCCACAAGGATCATAAAGTCCAACTCCTGGCCTGGCACAGGACAACCCCAAGAATTGCACCATGTATCTAAGAGTGTTGCCCAAATGCTTTTTGAACTCTGCCAGGCTTGGTGCTATGACCACTTCCCTAGGGAGCCTGTTCCAAGTGCCCAACCACCCTCTGGGTGAAGAGCCTTTTCCTAATATCCAAGCTAAACCTCCTCTGATATAACTTCATGCCATTGCCTCAGATCCCATCGCTTGTCACTAGAGAGATCAGTGCCTGCCCCTCCTCTTCCCCTCACAAGGAAATTGTAGACTGCAATGAGGTCTCCCCTCAGTCTCCTCTTCTCCAGGCTGAACAGACCAAGTGACCTCAGCCACTCCTCATACAACTTCCCCTCCAGACCCTTCACCATCTGCGTTGCCCTCCTTTGGATGCTCCCTAGTAGCTTTATAACCTTCTTAAACTGTGGTGTCTAGAACTGCACACAGTACTCGAAGTAAAAGACTAGTGCAGGGAAAGACTAGGAAAGAAGCTGCAACTATTTGAAGTATATGCAGTTCTAGTTCCTTCTCCCTTTAATGGGTTTCCAGTTACCAACCTCACTATGCAAGAATTTAGAACATTACAGCTAACAAACCTCATCTCATATTGGCAATTTCCAATACCAGCACTATAAAATATTCACTTGCAGGGCCTTGCACATCTTACAGGTCATGTCAAAGAAGAAAGTGGAACAGATAAGTCACCAGATCTCTGTCCTCCCCATAGCCAAGAAAACAAGTATGCTGCGGCTTTTTGCAGCTGAACACAACACAAAAGCAACTACTCTGGCTAAGGGGAAAAAAAAGTCAATGCCAAAGGAGGAAATATAAGAACAGGGCACTTAGCTTTCTACCATCATCCAACCCCTTCAGTGCTTCATTTTCAGCCCCTCCCAAGATGCGCTTTCTTCTTTTATTTTAGACACCAACAAGCTCGTGGAGGAGACATTCGTCGTTAGTGCTTAATATGAGTTTTTAGAATATACTTTGACTAGAGGTTCCACAGATCACTACGTATTTTAAGGACCATCCCTGTCGTTTTGTTTTGAACCTGGCTCTGACTACTTAATGGCTACTTGTTAATTTTTGCTGTTGCTTTTTTGCTCCTCCTCTCCCCACAATGAATATGAATGAATATGGCAGCAATTTTCTGCTCACAGCCTGTGTGCTACAAATACATCACTGCCAAGTCTCCTCTCCAAGTTGTCTTCTTTCCCTCAATCACTTGATTGATCACTTCAGCTCTCTAGATTTTTACTATTTGTAACAGAAAATAACTCAGACACTTGTAATTCAACGGTGAAAGTCTAGTACTAAAAAATCCCAAAACAGACAATAAAGCATCCTCAAAAGCCCCACCACATCCAGACCAGAATGTGTGACCTTTCTAGAAATCACGCATGCTTTTGTGCCCTACTGTTCTAGCTATTAGGAACAATATGATTTATTACGCCACATAGTCAGATTTACGATCGGACCTACAGTGGTCCTATTTTACAATATTTCATTATTGACTCCAAAAATGAAGGCAAGCTATAAGCCCTGACTTTAGGGCTTATACATTTCAGGGGAAAACGAAAAACCCCACTCCTTTATATAAATTTACTCACAAAAAGCATGCAACCTTTCCTCTTCCCTCTTTCTTGACATGATAATACAGTTTATTTACATGCACACCCAGGCTTCCCTAGCTCTTGCTCACCAAACTGGTTGCAAGTACAGCCCACCCAGCCTCCAGCTCCAAGGCCTGGTGTCTTTTTTTGTTTGCCCATGACTACACGTCTCTAATCTTCACATAAAAATACTTCACACAGTTCCTTCTCACAGTTTTTTCACACGCTCACAAACCAAGCTGACTCTCAGCTCTTCTGCTCTTAAATCTACAAGTGTCGTATTCCTCACTACTCCGATAATAATGGAAGTCCCTTCCAGCACCAAGTTTCAAACCTTTTATCCAGAGCTGTCAGTCTCTTGCCTAATCCTGCCATGAACACCTTTAGCATTTTATCTCTAGAGATAAATCAAGGAAGTTTTATTCCTCAGAGTCTGATCTTTAAGAAAGAGATGTTACATCTATAGATCATTTTAGAGGATATAATTATATAAGCACAATTTAATAATTATGAGTCATTGTGGATATGGAAAGAGTAAATCATGTTAAAGAAATCTGGTTACTTTTAAAAAATGAAAAATGTTATTAGCCTAGATAAACCAAGAGCCCTGACTTAGCTGGGGTTTTAAAAAGGTTCAGAGGAAAGTCAAAATGATGGATCATTGTTATCATTAAGAAAGCTTTGTTGTGGATAGAGTAAATCTTTATTAAAACTTTTCTCCCTATATCAAGCACTTGTGACCCAGCATTCACATCTGAAAGTCTGTATCCTGAAGTCTGACTCTTTCCCATCCTAGATGGGTTTGGGTTTTTTAGGGCATCTGGTTTTCCTGTAAGACTGTGATAAGTTCAGTTGACTCCAGACCCGATGCAGTTGCCCGCCTTCAGGTTTGAGCAGTACCAAGGTATCAGTTACTACCCAGAAAAACAGGGGATTGGATGGAAAATGGAAAGGCAGTTGCTGAGAAGTGAAGTCTCACAGGACTGTAGATTAATACCAGCAGATTTTCATATTTTATTCAATGGTCTACATAAAGCTGTAATAAGTCAGATCATTAAATTTGCAGATGATACTAAAATAAGCAGAGTATTTAAGACTCAGAGGGATCCAAGAATAATCCTGACTTTAACAAAATGGGCTCAGAGGTGAGATAGGAAATTAAATGAGTATTCATTTAATGTAATGAAAATTGACACACTTCAGTAAAAATAATGTTCAGGACACATACTGAGACACTTACAACTTAAATTATACTAAGGTAATTAATATGTAAAGAGAGAGAAAGTTATGAGCTATTCTTGAATTGCCATTCATAGTTTTAAATTGTAAGAAGACATGACCCCTGTCCCAAAGAGATAACAGCTTGGCACAGACAAAATAACACACTGTCATTTAACACAGTAAGAAAGCGTGTCTGCCAGCACAATACAGAAAAGAGAAAGAGAGCCCTCTGGACCTCCTAGTCACTAAGATGGCTCAGAAGAGTAACTGTGATGGCCATTGCCCCATCTGGCTTTTGCTATTCTCTTCAAATTTATGTCTGACTAGAGGCTACTTCAAAGCTACACAGAACATTTTAAGAAAAGAGTCCTCAGGTATGAAAATAGAAATGTTGTATTACCAGCTATCTGAATAATATTCAAGAAAATAAAATGCCTGTTTCTAAGAGGAGGCAAAAACACCCCAGCTGGCAAACAAAAAAAAAACAAACCCAAAATCCCAACCTCTAAAAGTAGCCCTGTAACTCTCTCTTAAGGTTGCTGAAGGAAAAAGATCTGAGAATAAATCAAGCAGAAAGCCAGCAAGATGCAGAGGAAAGGGCAAAAAATGGAAAAAAACGAAATCAAGAACATAATGAAACAAACCTGCAGGCAAGCTAAAGACAAAGACCCTTTGCCCTAGTTCACACCAGAAAAAAAGGAACCCCAAAAACACCACAAGAAGCATCAAAACACTTTTTAAGTATAGAGTAAAAAGACCGTAAAAGCCAAAGTTGTTCTTTATTACTACTACTATAACAGCTTGTCATAACACATATCTCCAGAGTGGGTATTCCACTCCTTTCCATTACACTAGTGAAAAGTCTGAGGAAGACTGAAAAAACTCCACCTCACAATTTCTCCACTGAACCATTTATATTAAGGGCAGCAGGGTCCCCTGCTGTACTTGCTTTAGCCAAATTTCCCCGCCCAGTCTATTAACAGCCCAAATTAACTACAAGCATCTACAGACATGCAGAGACTTAGTAGACCTATCATTTGTTACAATTTGAAGAGCAAAATTTCAAGGAAAAATAACAGCTGTGTTAACAGAGGGAAACTGCCAAGGTCATATGATTCATTTATGTAGGAGCTTAGCAACAAAGGAGAGCTGTGAAATACTGTAATAGCAATAAGCCAATGGATTAACCCAGCATCAAGCAACATCTTGAAGGAGATCAAAGTAGTAAACAAAATGAAATACAGTGACAAGAATGAGAATAGGGTGTTCAGTTCTTAGCAGTATAAAAGAGTGAATGAATAACGAAGGACCCACATCTCACGGCAACATAAACAAGAGGAGGGGAAAAGATGCTAGCTTTACCTCAGTTAAAAAAAACCTGAAACAAATTTCTATTCCTTCTTTAACGAAATATTTTGTTGGTGCCTTTCCTAAATAAAGGACGAGAAATCTGAGTTTTATAAATAATGCTATGCTAAAATAGTTAAACAAAAAGTAGAACAGTTACAGGACATAATGAAGTACTACTTAAGATTCCCAGAAAACAGAATAATTAATCTAGGATACACGGCAGTGTAAAAAAAAAGAAAAACAGTGACTCATACTGGTAAGCAACCACTGATTCTCTGATTTAAGTTTAGAAAACATAGTTTGATATGTTTGTGAAAGAATTACAGTAAGTGTATCAAAATTAATCAAGTCAGAGGATATATATATAAAAAATACACTGTATCAGGAAACATTGCTCCACACAAATAAAGGGCACAGTCTGTGATGTAAATGGAATAGAATCTGTTAAAATATCACAAATTTTGATTAGTAAAGATAAAACCTTACTTAAATATAAATTTACCGGAGAACAAACCCGTTGTGAATGAAGAGCATGCTAGGTGTCAGGATGATGGAGTCACACTCGGTAAATTTGAGTGCATCATCCGTCAGTAACATCTCCTTGCTGCAAGCACCGAATTACATCTGCAAAATATTTTATCTTGATCGCATCTGCTGTTAGATATCAAGGTCTCAGCTTGTATGCGAATGTACACAAATGATAACATTAAAAAGTCTAATTTAGCAATAATATTTCCTATGCAAATCTCTGTAATGCCTCAAATACAAAAACAAATATGTGGAAATAGATACTTCTTGATAGCAAATGCCAAAATTGTGGGTTCAATCCCTGTATGGGCCATTCACACTCAAGAGCTGGACAAGATGATCCTTGTGGGTTGCTTATAACTCAGAATTTTCTGCAATTCATCTGTGCTTCAGTTACTATAGAAGGTGGAAGATACACAAAATCTGAAATCTTAATTTCCCACTCCTTTTTTTGCTGTGTCTCCACTAGCACTCTCCCTCACCCCAACACCTCACTCACCCATACAGCTGGGCCTTCAGGGTGTAGTCTGCTTTTCTGTTTGCAAGAGATGATAAGAAAGGAAGCATCTATTTCACTTCTTTCTCTCACTTTACACCACAAGAACGTATGCATTACTCTGTTTAGGACAGGAAGAGCAAGGAGCTCTGATACTACAGTCTACCACTGATACTCCTACCAGTCGTTAGGAAGCAATTCTAAAACATCTACTTTCAAAATTTATTCTAAATTTATTGATGATCGCTTTTCCCATTATATTTCAAGGCTTCCTTGCCAATTAGTTTACCAGCTCCTGTTTTTTATTGTTTAATCCCTGAGGACTCAGAGGTTATATGCAAATTGACCTTTTATTCTCTCAGGTTCTGGTGTGCACCCCAGTTGTGCTTTGACTACCTGCTGGCACATGGCAGGAGTCACTCCTTCCCTCACTATGACAGATGATTATGCCAGTCTGAAAGCAGTACTGTGTCCTCAATCTAAACAAGAGGAATTCCCTGTTAATTCCAGCTACCATGCAACCTACAGACAGTCTGGGAAAACCAATTGTAATGCCTCTTAGCTTTTGGTTTATTTCTTATAAAGATGACTCCTCTCACAGTCTTCAAATAGCCTTTTTTGCCTGCTTTTACACATAGGTGACTGGAACTGTATCTAATATCGTGGTAATATGGAGAGGGTCTCATTAGCATCTTGCAAAAATAACATTAAGCCTTTTCCCTCTTAACAAGGAATTTCTCATTGCACACCACCTTCTTTCTCAATCCTTTAGAGACCCCTGGAACTGACTAGCAAACCCAGCTATTCCTTCTCAATTGCACTCAGTCACTTGTGCTTTGAGTTAACAGCAGGTTTTTGTCATTAGCCTTTCAGTGAATGACATTGCTGTTCGTATTACGAGAGTTCATTAAATTTCTGTTATTCTATTTATTTAAGATTATACTATATCCAGATCTGTCTGTCCCAATGTCTTTCAGCTTTATCAGCTAATTTTCATTTCTGCACTCAAACATTCTGTGCCAAGGTAATTAGAGAAAAGTCAAATAATAATAACCCCAAGACTGAGTCTCTAAGAGTCTAATATTAACTCCCAGGGTGTTTTTTATCAGCTTCATCCAAGAAAATTAGAACAGGTGAACTGCATGAGACCAGAACTTCCCTTTTACCTAATTGCTTAGGGAATGTATGTGATATTTGTGTTGAATAGCCCATGAAAGATACTTTTTTTTATTCCATAAATTCAAGTATTTTTGAACTCCATAAACATTTTTTGCATTATTAATATTCTACAACTGTAAAGTTCACAGTTTAATTATGTGGTTGGTGAACTCCATTTTCTTTTGAACCTAACAGCCTATAACTGCATTTGATGTTGGTAAATTTTTCAATATTAAAGGAAGTTAATGAGCATCCCTTTCTACTTGTGATTTTATACACCACAATCATATTACTTTTCCTGAGGGTGAAAAGACCTATTGTATTTAGTCATCCATTTTTTCATTTTCCTTACATACTTTAATATTACTGCATTTATCACAATCTCTCTCAAATATGCAATAATTGTTAAACTATTGATAGATAATATACTGTTCTTGTCTAAAAAAAATCACTTACCCCATGGAGAAATGTGTCAGCAATTTAATCTGAAATGGCCTTGCTTTTGTTAACCATGATGCATTTTATTGTTTCCTATTTACCTGAACATTTTTAATTTTTCTTCATTTCTTAAACACTTTTGAATCCTACTAAGGTCAGATTAATGAGCATCAAACTACTTCAATTATTTTCTCCTTTTATATAATAGAAGTGCAGTATCTGTTGTTCTCCAGGGATGAAAGAATCCTTATTGTTTCATTATTTTGGAACACTAAATAATGGATGCCCAAAGCTTAACTCATTCAGCTTACCTAGTTTTGTTTCCAAGAGTTATTTCCTTTTCATATATTCAAACTCACAAATCGTCCTCATTTTGCTTTCATGTTCTTTGTCTTCCTCCTAATTTAAAACTGAAACAAGGCATTCATTTGGATATGTAGACATACTCTTTGAATTTATTTTTCCATTCATTTTACAGCTTCTGAGCTCAATGATTTGCAGCTCTCAATTTATCTTTACTAGTGTAAAGCTTCCTAGGTAAAGTTTTCTTTGCTGATGAGTTCTTTGTTTCAATTCTTTCAGATTTACTTCTGGTATATTTTTAACACAACTATTCATTTAGTTAGGTTTCGATCTTTCCCTGCGTATTTATGTTCTTTATTCTGTTTATATTAATAATTTGTTTCATCTTTGTACGAGATGTTTAGCTGTCATTGAGAGGGATCATTCCTTCAAAGCAGTGCCTTCCTACTAGCTTGCATCACCATGGATCTAGTGATGTAGCTGAACTAGCATGCTATCCCTACAGCCTGAACAGTGGGGAAAGTGATGTAGCAGGCATCCAAGTGGCTCTGCACAGAGCTGTGCTCTGTCACAGCTGAGATGAAGGGGGATTTTAATAAGACAGGACAGGCTCGGCCAGGATATCTCTGTCCTGTGCTCTCAGTACACAATGTTCCAAGGAGCTTATCACCACAGCACTGTGCAAATCAGGCTGGAGCCTTTCTGAGCTTAATGCACCCAATTGCACGATAGAAGAGCAGAGGTCTAAATACCTTTTCAGAATCTGGTTGAGAATAGTCAAGTATATTAGAAGCTCCTGGCCATACCAGAAAACAGATAAAGATACATATATAAAATTCCCTTGCGGTATCCCTATCCCTCTGTTTCTTGTGATCTTACCTGCTAAGTATACCCAACAGAGATATTAGTGAGTTTTACTCATTTAAATTAAATAAATTTCTCCCTGAATAACTATCTTCAAGCTTAGAGAAAGAAACTTTATGCTTCTAGCATTCACTCCTTATATTAATTTGTGCAACCAATCGTCTTGAAAGCACTGATCAGCAGGGAAAAGTGACTCTGCAGTGTTTGCTCACCTGAACTATGTCATGAAAATTGTCCATAAAAGTGTAATGGATACAGTACCAAACCAGGATTATTTTATGTAGCGATATTTGCACAGAAAAGTCACAATATGCTAACTAAACTACTTAATTGCTTCCTGTTTCATCCTTTTACGGACAATCTGAAACTACCAAAGAGTATGACAGAATTCTTCTTAAATAGATGAAAGGTGTGATTAATTTGGATATATTTTCATTATAAAAAGTGTCTTTACAACATCATTAACATTTCATTTCTCCCGCAGGCTCTGTAAAGGCTGAATAAGAATGGAGAACATACCAATGGCTGTAAAAATGGAACATTTCTCCCTCAGCAGCAGGAGAAATGGATATGTGATTTATATGAAAACAATAACTGCATTATAAATTGTTTTATGTGGTATATTCTGGGGTTTATGCATAGAAATCTGCAAAACAAGCAGTTCAGAAAACAGTAAAGTAATTTGAGGCTTTGTCAAGTACTTCTGCACTAAGGTTGTTTGAGTCAATTACATTTGCTATTCTAAGATCACACTTCACCTTTTCATTTCATCGTAAGCTCCCTGTCTGACTGGTTCCCTGACTGATGTGTGGGTTTGTTACCACAATGGAGTGAATAGGATATAGCCATGCTGCTACTGGGGAAGACACGCCAGAATAAATAAAAAACAAAACCAAATTTTAAGATACGTGAAACAATATCAAGAAGAACAATTCCATTTAAACCTTTGGTTGCTTGAGAAAATAAATTTTCTTTAAAAATCAGAATTAACTGAAATCAAATCATACGCATAAAACCCAAACCAAAATAAAACCCTAGAAAAATCTATAGTCTGAGGCAAGGAGGAAACCTCCTGCTTCTTTTACAGGGGATTCCTTATCATATTTTTGTAGTATGGAAGAAGCCAGGAAAATGCCCCAAAGTCCCAACTCCTAGCAAATGAAAATGAAACTTTCATATTAAAACATTCCTCATGGGCCAGATGTGTATGAAGAGAGGTGGTTTGAGGAAAATGTGCATTTCTCCAGTGTGTATTAAGGGACTCTGGGAGTCCTCAGGAGAATAAGGAACAAACAGAAAGGAAAGGTCCTGAAAGAGTCCTGAGGACTTTTCACAGCACACTCTCCTTGCACATTTCACATCTCCTAATTTCTCATAGAGATTTTGTGAGGTAGAATTACTCAATACTGCCTACTGTTGACACCAGAGACTGACTGCTAGAGCTGTTTCACAGTGCATCCACATTTAAAAAAATGTAAATACATTGGGTAATTTAGTACAACATAAATCCATTAGCCACACTTACTAACTGTTCATCAGTCTTACACCTCTGGAAAAGTGTAGGACCCTTGTTGTAAGCTCTAAACAGACACAAGCCATATTCTCAGTATAATCCATGAAGAAGGCTTGCTTATGCAAAGCAGAGCTAATTTCATTCCAAATACCCTGGATGGTTGTGTCCCTTTGACAGCACAGACATCAGACATCATTGCTCACGAGGAAGGCTTTTTTGCTGACTGCTACTGCACCCACTCTGTTAGACTTGGTTGTGTTAATACTTGTCAAAGTCTTGCGTATATCTATGGAGAATTCAATCATATATTGTATTTGTTTCACTTTGAGGTTACAGCTTTAGTTGATGGGTTCCTTCTAAACAAACTTCAGACAGCTGGGGAAGTTTCTAAGATCACCCATCATCAAAAAAGAGAAAGGCACATTTTTCTTCTTGAATCTGATTTGAAATGCTGCTACATTTTTTCTTTTTTGTATCAGTATTTTCATTCTTGTGTATGTTTTGACGACAGATATACATATATGCTTTTGTTTAAATTGAAGTTTTTATTGTCCAACAATTTTGCTTGCACTAATATACACTAGGATTTTTTTTCAAAATATTATTCTTCAAAGCTCCAATAGATGTCACTATCAAAATATAAAAGAGAGCTGGTTGTGTAATGCAGTCAAAGAGAAACACAGCAGGGAAGCCTCACTTGCTGGACTGCTTCAAATCCCAGCATGAGAGCACAACTCATTAAGCTAGACATCGAAGTGAGCAGCTGCCAGCCATAGAGTGCATGTCTTTTCATTCTTTAAACCCTCACCGTTAGATCAAAAATATCTAATAGTTTCACTAAACATGAAAGTAACACTGAACCTACTGGGTGTTTGGGCTAATAAGCAGTTTCCTGTTAGGTTTTTTGCTCTCTGCCCATTCAACTTCAAAAAAATGACCTATCTTTTCTTCAGCCCACTTTGCACATTACTGTGCTGTGTTTTACAAATGCTCATTTTTCCTGTTGGTTTGGATCACATCTGGAGTTGCTGTGAAGCTTTACTACTGCTTTTGGAATGACATGCCAAAACATGACAGCACTGCTTGAAATGGATAAGTAAAGCTTATACGTAAAATTATTTCAGAGCTTTGCCCATGCTACAGAAATCTTTAAGCTTTTGTACTGACCAAGGAGATACTTTGTTCTTTTATCTAACCCTCAAGTCTTTGGGAAAAAACGACATACTTTCTGTATGAATATTGGAATCTTTCATTGTTCTCAACAATCTCTTTTTTATACTGCTTGAAAGAGGAGGTAAACTCTATGTAACCACTGTGTAACTACTATATGATGCTGAGATGGGTCTACTAGCTCTCCTGCCTTGGAAAACTAGCTACTTTAAAAATGAAAACAGGTTATTTATTTCTTTTTAAATAAATAAAAAACGGGTAGCCCCTAATTCTTGGGAACACACCTGGGACTGGGTGGCTTTCCAATTTTATAAAACCTTGTGGCTTTTTCTATAAATCTCTTGAAGCCTGTATGGTGAATATCATTTTGAACAAGTAGTAGAGTATTTTCACTGGCGCGAGTTTGTCAAGTCTGTCCTTGCCTCAGGACCCATCCCCAAACTAAATTGCACCACAAGGTGTCAGTGCAAACAACTCCCATATTGGTGGCTCCATATGATTTGCTTGTGAACCTTGTTCCAGTTAGAAGTTATTTTGAGTAACAAATATGCCCAATGGTTGCTAGTCTATCTACAAGCAAATAGCTGAAGGATGAAAGAGAAGAATTGAATCATTTGTTGCAGGATGACCCGTCCAGCCTAGATCCCCACTGCTCATGTAGGAAGTCTTCTTGCTTTGTCTCGAATCCTGGAGCCGTGCATTAATTTGCAGACACAGACACTTGAACAGTTCTGCTAAAGAGAAGTCTGTGGCTTACAGTCCAGGGAACCTTTGTGTTAGAATACAAATGCCTTGTAAAAAATTTATGCCTTGAAGCTACAGGATTTACTATATGCTACTGCACCTACCTTCTAAACCATGTTTTAAAACAATTTGGCTGAGCCATAGTTTAATGAGCTTAGGATGTGAGGGAATTCAATGACGCAAAAAAAACCCCCAACCAAGCACAAAGGTCGGCACAGCTACCCAATTTATGTCAGCCAAAGATCAGGCTCTTTTTAGTGAAACACTGTAGGAATAAGACCAAGCTACTGCTGCTCTCTCATCTACCTATTTTCGTATTTTTTTTATTCCAAGACCAGCTTTGATTTGCAATGATGGGAACCTCCAAAAGGTATAAGCATTGGGGCATGCTGGAGACCACCAAGTATGAGCACACGCTACAGGTTGCAAGGTTTCTTCCCACCAGAAGTGACATAACCTGAGTACATATAATCTAAAATTAGCTCTTAGGGAACACAGCAAGTGCCTCTTCCATTTGCTTTTTACCTGCTGTTTCTTGTGAGGAGGAGTTATTCTTGCATCTCTTATTAATAGTCTCTGATGTGCTACTGACATCAGGAAATTTATCTGTGAGACTCTCTTCATGTTAGACTCAGTTCATTAGAGAAAAGTAGACTCCAGGTACTCACACATGGTGTCTAAGCAGTTTACTTGAGTGACCACCTCCAGAGATTCTGTAAAATGGGAAGACAGAAAGCAGGCTTAAACTGTAGAGCATCCCTCTTGACTCTTAAAACAATCTTCCATAGGTAATCCATTCACAAGAGATGATACTAGGGTCCTCAGCCTAGCTGGCTTTCCCCATTTGTGCGCTTTCCCTGTAGGAGGTGTAAGAAAGGCACCCAGACCTTTCAAAGAATCCAGGTGAAAAAAAGCCAAAAGCAGCATTCTCCAGTAGCAATTGCCATAGCACAGAAAATCATTAATGGGATTACAATAATCAGATTTTCTCAAACATCTGGAGTACAGGATTTTACCTAGCCTATAATAGTGAAGGGTCTTGAGGGGAAGCTCTATGAGGAGCAGCTGAGGTCACTTGGTCTGTTCAGCCTGGAGAAGAGGAGGTTGAGGGGAGACCTTATCATAATTTACAACTTCCTCATAAGAGGAAGAGGAGGGGCAGACACTGATCTCTTCTCTGTGGTGACCAGTGACAGGACTTGAGGGAATGGCCTGAAGTTGTGTCAGGGAAGATTTAGGTTGGATATTAGAAAAAGGTTCTTCACTCAGAGGGTGGTTGGGCACTTGGAACAGGCTCCCCAAGGAAGTGGCCACAGCACCAAGCCCTGGCAGAGTTCAAGAAGTGTTTGGGCAATACCCTTGGGCAAATGGTGTAACTTTGCAGGGCCAGAAGTTGGCTCTGATGATCCTTGTGGATCCCTTCCAACTGAGCATATTCTGTGATTCCATACTTCCTACAGAGATAAAGAAAATAAAATGCCAAGTTCACAATGATCACTGCTATGAAAGGCTGAAAATTTTAGCAGGACTTTTAATGCATAGTTTAAAAAAATTAACATATCTTCTCCAGACAAGCAAATAAGAAACAGAAACCACGAAAGAAAAATATTTTTCAACGTAATTTCAGCTCACTTCTCCTAATCAGAAGCTGTTTCCAAGGTGAACCAAATGTAAGAACAAAGCCATGGAGTGTTATTATTTTGAACCTTTTTAACTTTAGTGTCTGCTGAATACGTAGTCAGTAAAACACATGGGGGTTATGACTGCAGGTACCCAGAAATTACTGCAGTTACTAGAGATCAGTTACCTTCTGGAAAACACAAATCTTCATCTACATATCCCATTCTGTCAGAATTCAGACATAAATCTCTACATCTTAGAAACTAAATGCATATCTGCTAACCAGACAAGCTCAAGGACTCAGGCACTATTAATTTTGTTTCCCTGAGATCTCCTCAACAGGAAAATGGACCTTATAGTTGAATATTTTCCACAAAGTATATTTAGACTACATAACTACATTTTCCATAAGTTCCAGAAAATCTTCCAGAAAAAACAAAAACATCCCAGTGCACATTTTTGGCAAATTTGACTGAGCTCAGACTGTGCAACTGAACCTAAAAAGCTGAATTACTTTTACTTATATTAATAGTATATTGGCTAATATTTTATAACTCTTATTAACACTTATCTGTCATCACCACTGTTTCCCTCTAAAATGTGACTAAAACACACCTGATAATTTCTTCAACATACTTACAAAAATTAACTTCATAGCTACTACTCTGTGTTACACTGCCTACAACTTTGTTTGTGAAATACTATCTGGAGGAAATATTACCTGAACCTTTGTTCATTCTGAAAATTCAAAAGAAAGAAATTTTTTAAAATACTGGACTTCAGCATCCACTAAGAAAAGTGGTTTCTGATGGTGATTCACAATCATTGTATACAACCCTGTATAGTCATCCTGCTAAATGAGAAAATTACAGTAGGAAATGCACTAAATTACCCTCTTTAGTGGATGTATTTATCACAGCTACAATGTCTAGTGGTCTATCTTGCTTAATTTCATTATCTTGAATGTAAGTGCAATAGAATCTGACAGGACCATAAAGAGGAGTATTGGGAATATATGTCAAGTCCTCAAATGCACCAGCATACAATTTCATCCTCTTTATTCAAATATTATTGGAAAAATTCCCGATGTGCAGCAGAAGACCCATTTGCTTTGCACTTATCCAAGGCACAGTGTAACAGAGGAATTCCTAAACAGGAAAAGCACAAAGAAAGCATAATAACAACAACCATCACCACAAACAGGCTGCAGGAACTCTTTGTGGACCATCTCCTCTGTCATATTCATTCTTATTAAACTTCTATTTTGAATGACAGTGACTTTGTGCTGTTCACTTCTGTGCCTGATAGGTTTGTAAGCGTCCCTGTGCCAGGGCACACCCCCCTGGCTGCCCCAGCAGGGTCTGCTGGAACCTGTGCTCCTTTCTTGCTCTGCAAGTTTTGCTGCTTGAGTCCATCTATGCTTCCCTGCCAGGAAGTGCTGAGGAAAGGAGACTGGTCACCCCACCTTGATCAGGCTGCTTGACACGGTACAGTGCCCGTCTGCCAATGCTCAGATGTCTCTCAGCCCTACTCAGAGATGAGTTATCTTTCATGTAGCATCTTACCAGCTGGTTAATTCCTTGGGAATAATACCACCGGTTTCCATAAAGAGGTGCGAGGAGGAAGCCATTAGTAGAATACAGCAAGTTTTCACGATCCTATAATACCCAGGGCTATGTTAGCTAAAATTCCAAGTCTACCACCAGGCTTTCTTGCAAGGAGAAAACCTGGGGAAAATAATACTGAACAACAATGCTTCTCCTGCAGCACAAACCAGTGATAATTGTTCTTCATTAATAAGGCCATTTACACACACACTACAGACCAATTATCAGGCACAATTAACCATAGTAAACTATAGGCATGAGACACTCACAGATTTTTCCATGAATAATAGGAATATTGTTAGCAAAGAAAAAAATGTATTCAAGTATATATTTTATTATTGGCCATGAAGTCATGAAGACATTACTTTTCTCTTACTGCTGTACTTCAGATAAAATAAATAATATACAAAATAAAACCAAAGGTGATCTGACCTTCAGTGACAGACTTTGTTCTCAGAATCTCAGAAACTTGCCTTTAATTTCTTCCACCAATCCCTGATCATCAGGCTTTCCTCTGTTAGACATCACTGTGAAATCCAGTTTATGGTCATGGATAGAAAACTGGGAATACTTGAGATTTTACAAAAATAAGCACTTTGGTACATGCCTACACTGCTGCACTATATAACACTTTACCTTCCCTCAAAGTATTTTTGTTGCATTGTGATTAAAAGAAGAGCAAAAATAAAAACTTTGCTTTCAGAATGATTAAAGGTAGTGAGTCAGCCATGAGTCATGAGCAGAGAGAAGGTAAGGGGCTGTTAGATCTGAAATCCCAAATGCTGCTACGTGAAGCAAGAGAGTAATGCCATTATGTTCAAATAACAGGCTCATTACCTCAATGCAGACAGACAGCAGCAAAAGACATGATCACACTCAGTAAGTTAGTAAGCTATTCTTTGATCTAAAAATTGTAGTTCAATTGTCTTACGGTATTTTTCTTTCCTGGAAAACATCTATAATTGTAATTTATGTGCTGATAAGTACTTACACTCAAGGTTTGTGGAAAAATATAAGTAGCAGAAAACACCACAAATTCCATAGTACTTAAAATGTTCCAGGATTTTCTTTACTATTTTAATCTCTTTTTAATCAAACATTGCTAATACTGGGCTGTCTGTCTCTGCCACATTAAATGATCCACAAAAACTGCAGTGATACATCCAGAAGCAAAGAGACAGGGACAGCTAAAGCCTGGCGCTAAAGGGACAAAAAGTAACTACAAGGAATTAATAAGAAGGAAACGGGAGAGGGAGTAGAAACTGGGGAAAGGACAGTGCCATGTTACCAGAATGTAAATACAAAATGAATCATTAGAGGAAACGAGGCAGATACAAGTGAAATAAATAAATATAACAGTAGCAATTCATGAGCAGTGAATCATGTTTTTTGAATATTAGAAGAGCCTGTTGACTGATAGGAGCAGTAAAGAAAGTAGGCACCTTTAGGTAAGTATCGGCTCTCATTAAAAAAAAAAAAAAAAACAAAACAAACAAAAAAGTAAAATATTTGTGGATATGAAATATGCCACCATGTACCTCCACACATAACAAACCTAAGGCAAGACAGGAGAGGATATTTTGCAAAGATGAATAAACACCAGAGAGAAAGAGAAAAACGGGGAGAAAGAATAAAGGAGGAAGAAGTAAAAATATAGCAAGGGGTGGGGTGGAGAGAATTCATTTTGTATCGCTTTTCTGTGCCAAACCATAAACACAAGGACACTCAGCAGTTCATTTTTACTCAATGTTTCCACATTTTTCTGCTGTTTTCCATAGGTGGGGCAAAAAAGACTAAGAACCGAGCCAAGCTTTCCATTGGCCTTGATATTAATATGGAAGTGCTTCTCCAGCACGTGAGATATCTTATTTTTGCTTTACGTTGTGGTTTGTACCTGAGTTTCAAACGCAGTATTGTAACACTTGTTTTCTCCATAGAAAGAGAAAATTATGAAGTCTACAGTACATCTCTCGTTTGCTTTGCCCAAACTGCTGGGGGTGGAAGGCAACAGGGCATACTGTGGTGATGTCTGCGTGTGCTGAGAGTTACTGAGGGTCAGGGGCCCTCAGAGAGCCGGCTTGTGGCCTGCTTTGTTTGAATTCCAAACTGAATTGCTGGTCAAACACCAGCAGGGAACCAGGAAACCCAGCAAAACTCGGCCTCATAGCCACTGCATATGCCTGTGCTGGAAACAGAGGTTTTATGGAAAAAGGGTAGACCAAGAATAGTTTTTTCCCATTCAGCATTAGCCATCCCAAGAGTTTAAAAACCATGAGTCAAGCCTCGTGTAATCGCTAGGGTGTTTTAAAAGGGAAAATGGTTTAAAATATTACTGATTAAAATGTTCTTGTTTCCCTTTTAGATTTTTAACTTTCTATAGGTCTTGTTTTCAGCAGGCAAAAATATTTCTTTATTCACACAATCTCAGGAGCTAGAGTTTTAAGAAAAACTTCAACTAAGGGCAACACAGTTTACATGACAGGCTATACTTTGAGTATTCTCTGGAAGTTACTATTGTTCTTGATGAACTCCATTGCTGAGACTTAGCTTTTTTTTTGTCACAAATTAAAGAGCAAATAAGAAAAATCCAAACAACTCTTACCTTTGGTGCCACACAGTTTAGTAGTTTCTAATCACATGACATAAATTTCTGAAAGCTCACAGACATTTGTCTGTAAAAAGGTAGCTTTAAAATAACTGATCAACTACCTTCTTTAGGTAATGGTTTAAGTAATGATGTCCTTAATTCCAGAGATGTGAGAGAAAACTGAAGACAACAAAGACAAGAGAAAGGGCCCTGGGTCCTTTATATCTGAGAAGTAGAGGTTACAGCTTTCACTGTCAGCATTTATCCACCAAAGTGCTCTGATTTTATTATAGCAGAAAGGATAAGATGTTAGCCACTCTTGGGAATAAGCAATTGTGCAACTCTGTTACTTTTAATCAATGCACCTCGCCAAAGCCTGAGGTGCTGTAAATATTGCATCATTCTTGTTTTCATACAGGGAATGCTGTGCCCTGGTCCTGAGGTCAGCAGCAAGTTTTTCGGTGACTTGAATGGTGCAGGGTCAGGTCTCAAGCGACGCAGGATTCAGCTGCTTACTTCTGGGTTTTCAGTAACTTGATATTGCTGTGTACATGGTCCAGGAAAGGCCATGTGTAGGGATGTAACATTACAACAGCTGGTAGGAGTAGGGGAATGACTTTTTAACAGTCTTGACAAAAAAAAGTTCTGTTTATCCACATTCTTCTCCTAAGGTGTATCACTGGGGAGTTTAATAACAAACAAGACCAAAAGGAAGTCTTACGCAATAGCGCAAATTACAAATGTTATTTATGAAGTTTCACACTTGGACATGTGAGGCTAGGCTGTTAGTCTCTAGAATATTTTTGTTGCTAGACACCTGAAAGAGTGGTTTGCCAAAAGAAAGATAGTTACTCCTACAATGTCTATTAGTTCTGCATCAATATTTTGTTCGCTACTGTCCTCATATAATTCACCTTATTTCACTTGATCCCATCCGATTGTTCAAACCACACAACGTGGTCAAATTCTAAAGAAATAAGTAATGGAATATTAAAAAGTTGAGGGGAGAAGGGTGGCTTATCAAAACATCACTAATACATGCTAGCAATGAACATTGTTAGCAGTTTGCATTAAATGAATTCAATTAACTGCATGATATACATTAACTGAACATAATTCAATTCAGGGGCCAACTAGTCTCCAAAGTCTCCTGATTACTCCAACCCAGGCACCTTTGGGATGATTATTTCAGTCTTTGCAGTGGATCTAAAGACAGCATAAACTAGATCTTGTAGTGGTGTTAGGTACCTGAAGTATGAAATAATCTATATTTTTCAAAATTTGTAACAAGCAAGTTGACAGGGATATAGGAACCTACCACATAGCTACTGAAAGATTGGTGCAAAGGTGTTTCTAAGAGCTTGTCCTTGAAACTCTCTTCTCCAGGAAGGGCAAATCCCAGCTTTCAGTCTGTAGCCAAAGGATTGCTTACACATACCCAGGTGATGTTATCGTAAAGCACATGAGTCTTGGACACCCACCACGAGTCTGTTCAAGCCTTCAGCCGGAGAAGCTGTTCTCACACCCTACTGATTAGTATGCAATGGAAGAATGTTGCTCCTCTCCTGCACCTTGCTTTCAAACAACCTATACACAATGGCAAGTCCCTGAAAATAGGAAATTTGGATCTAAAAACCCTTGGAAAAGTGGAAATTTGTTTGGTCTCTGCTTTAATGACTAGGTTGTCCTCATCAGACACATTTTATATTTGCCCTTGAAATCACATTCCTTTCCTCAAGTAAATACATGACATTCATTAGGACAGATTTAAAATTAATTTAATTTTACTTAGTTCTTCATTGTTGTCCCTCCAAAATTCCCACTTTTCAAATGCAGAAAACGTTAAATTTTTGCCCTGTTCCTGTCTCTTTGAAGGATTTATTTTGATAAGGAAACTGACTTTCAATATGACTCTTTCCTATGTCACATTAAACTGACCCTTTCATCATTAAAAATTTGGAAAATATAGGTGCACTAACTCACAGGGCCACATATGAAGTTTGTGGATTTTCTTGTACTTCTGGAATCAGATTCCATTATTTTTTAAATACTCTGTTAAATAACCTGTCATTAAGGTTCCTTGCAACCCAAGCATTTAGATGATTCCGTTTTACAATTACCATGATACTATCACTAGACATTGCAACAATTTTATTTATAAAACATTAGTGTGTTTCTGACAATTTATTGTAAACATCCAATTACATAGACAGTGACATCTGTTACAGCTAGAGACTAAAAATATTGGTTAATTAAAAGTAGGCGATGTGTCTAAATCTGAGGTGTCTGTTAGACAGCCACTAACATCTTAAAGGAAAATGAAATGGGTAAAAAACCAGAACACAAACTTAAACTCATTTTTAAATCCAGGTATTATTACTAGTTTGAATCATCTAGGACAGACTCCATTTTTTTAGCTACTTGACTTTAAGCACTTCTAAAATGTTTGGAGCCAAATAAAGAGTTGGATGAGTGTGAGGAAAGAAAAACAACCTAGATCCAGTATTTTTGCCAGTCCTGCTGTTTGGAGACTCCCTCTACCATTTGTATTTAATTTTCCTATCTTAGTACAAACCGTCTTTCCAACAGCTCCTGAAAGACAAGACGTGCATCTCCCCTGACATCACCCGGCAGGAAATTACCAGAAATTAAGGGCTCAGCCTCGCAAATATTTTGTCTCGTGAGTGAGTGTCAGTGGGATACCCACGTGTAAATCCCGGTTTGATCACTATCTAAAGTTGGCAATGCAGGTGTATTCCGTAAATAACTCAGCCCAAACTGCATGTCTGCATTATACAACACATATATCAGCCAATTTTATTGAAGATGTTTCAACTCATACTAGGTCGAGTTATTTTATCATGCTGTTTTTAATCATTTTCTTGCCTCAACTACTCATCCTCATGTAGCTGCATGTTATGAACACTGAATTGGGCATGACATGGAGATTCTGGTGTAATTCAATCATTACAGAAAAAATGACATTCACATATGTTTATGTTTAGCCTCAATAAGAAGACAGTCAATCACTTTATACCAAGTTACATCAAATATGATTTTAATTATCCCTCTTGTGAAAAATACTTTTCCCATATTATTACTAACAAAGTCACTGCAAAAATGAAATTAATTTTACATGGTTTCTAAGAATTTGTAATCCTATGAATGTAAAAATCTATGCTGTGAATGAATATTTGATTTAAACTGAGGAGAAATTAAATATTTCTTTAAAAAATCAAATAAAAATGAATATACCCCCTTAGGAATCCTTCAAACCTTCATACAAAAATCACAAATCTCTCGTATCATAAGTGAACTGATTGCAATTCAGCAAGATTCATGGTTGATTAATTCCAAGGAACTTAGAAGGTTATTCTAAAGTGCTGTTTCCATATTTAAGGTGATGTTGGATCTGCTCTTTCAGTGGTATTTATCTTTGAATGAAGTGATCCGCTTCATAATTTGGATTCCCCAGAATGCAGCACTGAGGGAAAACAAGACCTACAACAAAGAATTTAGAATGAGAATGAGAAACATTATATGAGGTTTGTTTGGTTTTATTTTTTTTAGTTCTATTGATCTGTAAATACAATGAATGGGTGAAAACAGAACTTGAGTAAAAAAAAATACAAGAATTCTAGGTATACTGATAAATTCACTGTCGAAAAATATGCTTTCTTTTTTCTACTACTCTTTATCGTGGACATTCCTGTTGAATTTTGACAAACGGTCTGAAGAATGCTGACACTGTAAGTCACATGACAGGGTATGAATAACCTTAAACAGGATCTACAGCAAGAGAAATGTTCTGACTGCAGTACAACAGAGCAGTACTTATTCCCCAACCTGCTGTTTATGATGACATATAAGGTAGATTGAAAGCAACTTAAAAACACAGTACTCTTTATCTTGTCCTTGGCTCTGTGCAATTTTATTTTTTTATTTGGCAAATTTACTGAGAGATCTAATAATTTTTTTTTTTCAAAAGTTTATTTGCTGAAAACTGAGTTAGGATGAGTTGGAAAAATTTCAGAGTACAGTCTAAATCAGGTAATAGTTCTGTCTAGAACCCACGACGGAGCAAGATAAAATGTGTATGCACATGTGTGCATGTGATAGTTTCTATTTAAAATTTTCTGCAAGAAACCTTTGTCTTTCACACAGAAAAAATTTTCTAGCTTGGAAAACTGTGAAATTAAGGCAGTTATTGGTTACTGAAGTAAATTAATTTTTTTTCTGTGAGTAAAACAAAACATTTTGTTTATACTGAAAGATATTTTAATACTGTCATTTTTTGTTTGTTAGAAGAAACAGAAAATTTTGACAAGAAATTTTTGAGTCAGGTTGTAATAATTCTTTTTTCAGGTCAATCTGCAATCTAAAGGTGCTGACTAGGAGAGCTCTAATTTTAACATTAACATAATTTAACATTCAATATTTAATAATGCATGGCCCAAAGTTCTACTTCTGTCTTCACCTACACAGTCACTCACCGAAGTACATGGGATCAGAATGTCCAAGATAAATAATAAATTACCATAATACCCAAAAGGTACTAAGTTTTCACTCGGTGAAGGCAGTGTCTGCCCTGATCCCTCTCACAATCACAAGGAACAGGCTTCATGCAATGTGTACGTTAGGTGTATACTATGCATGCTCAGTAGCACAAGATGAAAACAGCACAACATAGGAGTAAGTAGAATTCAAATAAAATAAAATTAAATCCCCTAATTCTCATGCAATTTTTACGAATTTCAATTATTTTCATTGAAGGCTTTAATTCTACTTGAGCAGAGGTAGGCTGTCTACTGTGTTTAAAAACTCTGATGACGCTGTTGACACTGCAGTTGGGGTCCTATTTGTAAGAAAGACTCATAAAATGCTCACCAAAATATATTTTTTGGTAAGAGTTTCAGAATTTAGGTATGAAAGATTTAACTTATTTTTATTTTCTTGCATTATCACAAACACCTTGTAAAACTGTATAGCTCTATTTTTACAGCTATGGAAAGGAAAGTTTTTTTAAGCAGTACTGCAGTCACACACTCTGCGTGTTTTGTGAGATATTTCTATGCTGAGATGCTCTGCAGAAAAATCTAACTCCAAATAACTATCTGTATTTCTGATTTGGCTCTTATGCAATTGAGATGAGTGTAAATCGTGATGTACATAAAACGATGACTTACACATAACATGCTCTTACTGTGGAAAAATTTTGTCGTGCTATCTCCAGAAACAGAACTTATCCACTTGTCATAATTAGTACTTCTTTGACACATTAATAAACTTCTTTCATTCCTCACCTCAGAAATTTCATTCCTATTCCTGGAAGATGCATTAAATATAGAACTATTTCATTTTCAGAAGAAGCACATTTAAGCACATTTAATGACTGAGGTGCAAGGCATTCGTAGGGGATTAATGACTGTTGGGAGATGATGATGATCACCTGAAGAAGCACAGCCATGGGCCATTAAGCCCCAGGAAATGTCCTCAGCTAAAGATGGTTATTGCTATTATAGCCTGAAAATGAACAAAATATCTCGGGTAAATTTCCCTTTTTTAAATGAAGTGATGCAGTTTCTTCTTTCTTAATTAAATTCTTTATTGTGAATTTCCTAAAGCGTGCAATCAATGCTTGTGGGGGAGTATTCCGAATTGCATTATTATATCCAGAATGGAAAACCACATACTGCACACTGTGGATCTGCAAAACTAGTTTGGCTTCACAATTCTACAAAAGTATTGATTCACTGCCTATCAATGTCAGGACTGCCAGTGCCTGATGGAAATAACGCATTCAAGAAGCAGTAATGCTGCAAGATTCTGGAGAGCAGGGGGTTAAGAAAAATTCAAACATCAGGATAAAAAATTAAGGGGCCACATCCTCGCTTGCATGACAGCAGTTCTGGCTGTCTCTCCTGCTGTAACGCTGACCTGCCCTGAACAGAGCCAGCTGTATGGGGCTACCAAGCAGAAACTTGCTGTGTAGGTTGGAGTTCAGTTTCTTTTGATTGCTGCTACATATTTTGGAGTTACAATGCTTGACCCACTTGAACGAATTGTGCAATCAGGTGATGTCAGGAATGGAAAGCTGAGACGATACGTGCCAGAACTCTGAGCAGACAATAGTGTGGGCAGCAGGAAGCAGCAAAAGAGCATTCCACCAGGCAAGCTGAACTATAGTTGACCAGTATTTTTCTAATGCCCTTGGGAAAACATATTTCCTGAATCCTATGTGCAGATATTTTGTATTTGCTACTCAACACTCTCACACACTAACAGGTTAGGGTTTTTTCTTGGTTGCTTGGTTTTGGGTTATTTCACGTTCTAAATTATTGTCACAGAAATTCTCATTCCTTCTTATATTGTCCAAACCCACTAATATTTTTCCTTTGATAAAAATATTCACATATCAGTTTCATATTTCAGCCAGTTTTGAAATAAAAAGAGAGAATTAAGTAGTATGCCTTTTTCTTTTTTGCACTGAAAAAATTTCCTCCACAAACAATAGGACATAACAGCAATAGTTTCACTTCTGTCTTAAAGTGAAAAATTACTCTGGACAGTAGTCACACATGGAACAAGCCTAAAAGCAGAATTTCTCACAACCCTATATTTAGCCAAGTTAAATGCAAACTTTTTGTCACCTTAATATAAACACTTGTTACATTTACCTGTTCAAGTAACTACAGATTAATTATAGACTGTCCTTTAGACTGCTGGAAGAGTACAAATATTTATATTACCTCCTTTCATACAGCCTATTTCCATACAGCCCATGTTCTCTCCCCGAATAAGTCTACAGAAATGCAAATAACATTATTCACAAGAACAAAGATGGCTTAACAAGTGGATTGACTGCAGGACTGAGTCTGCTCTTCACAGGAAATTCCCACCGGAGCAATCGAAGTTTATTAGGCTGTAAAGTACTTTAAAATCATTAGCTAAATTCAGGCACCCACTTCTGCATGATTAGCTTTGTTGCTGAACACTAATGCTGTTTTCTGCCATTTTCTCTTTGGTAATGTCTTTGTATATCTGATATGCCTAGACATGTTGTCTTTCCTCCTGCAGATTTCATCTGGATAGAATTAGAAGGGTTTAGACATTGGTCTAAAAATGTAGACAAATGTCCAAAGATAGTTCTGCTTTAAGGAGGGGGAAGAGTCTCGAACCACACAACCTCAGATCCTTTCCAACCTAAATCATTCAATCATTCTCTGATATTTCTCAGATTCTGCCCAGACACGTTCACTCCAAATTTTGCTGCAGAGACAATCTGCAACTGTTTCTCGCGACTTCTGGGGTACAACATCATACGAATGAGCATATTTATTATATTGAATTCTCTGAGCACCTCTGTGCTGGATAATGTATTCTTAGCTCTGGAGAGGGCTCAGTAAGATCAGCACTTCCATACAATTCATTAAGTTTGCTGTTCACATCATAAAGTGGACCTGGTACTGGGAAATATGATAAACAATTAGTCCTCTCAATGCGATGCTGAGAATTGTCAATGTGATGTTAGAGTTGTTGAACTGATACTACAAAACAAACATAATTAAGGCTCTTTTTATATTCTTTATATACAAATTTGGACACGGCTTCTTCACAGGCACAAGACATAATTTCATATCATCAGTAGTAATGATTGTGTGAGTTTTAGACTTTGTCTGAGAAGGCTGTGTCTGGGTAATGTCACTGTCCTTTCCAACTAAGGATAGAGATCATAAACTGACACAAAAGTTTAAAAATTGCTAATATTAATAACAAAATGGTTGAGCAAACTACTCCAGATTTCACAAGTACCCAAATTATGCATTTTGCACAAATACCATTTTTTTCCCCCATTTCTCTACAGAAGACTGTTACAGGTGCTGAAATACACAGAGACAGAAAATTTACGTCTCAGAAGACGGGAAAGAAGTTTACTATTTCTGGAAGTCAGGATTTGGATAACAAATGCATGGATCTTTATTCTCAGTACAGTGTTTGGAGACGAGCAGTCTGAGGCTAGTAGAGAAATGCCATGACATTAACAGCAAATCCAGAAATCACTAATCTTGTACAGTGCACAGTTCAAGAAGATTGCACTATCAAAAAAGTTGCAATAATATTAGATGGAAAGGGAAACTAGGAAACAGGAAGGTTCTTCCTCTGCGTGATGGCTACCTTATACTTGGAAATACATGCAGAAGAAAGTGGGAAGCTGATTTTTCTTCTTTTTTTTGATGAAGGAAACAGGGTAAAAGGGAACAGGGATGACTACAATAATAATGGCTTCAAAGCTTATATTATAGATTTCTTTAAAAGCAGTAGATGTCTGGAAATTCCCCATAAGGGTTCCTGACACACATTCAGACTACTGGTGCAGCAGGTCTCGCAGATCCAGCATGTCCCTGACCTAGAACAAAGTATTTGATGTCCTTGCTCAATGCAGGGGAAGTGGAACTAGACCATCTTTAAAGATCCCTTCCAAGCCTAACTATTTTATGACTCTATAATTAAGAAACAGTTGGTACACACAGGATTCAGCCAAGTATCTTCAACACCCTCAAAGCATATTGACAGTTCACTCACAATGGTTTCCTCTTTTATGACATATCTCATTGGTTTTATGCTTCACTATTAACAAATAATGAGAAAACAATAGGGAAGAGATATATACATCTCCTTTTTATTCTGTCAAATGCTTTAAACATTCCTTCTTTTATTAAAATACGGTCTGAGACTCTAAAGCTAGATAATGCATGAAAACATAGGCTGCAAAAGCCCACATACCTTAAAAGGCTTATGTTACCTACCCAGGAAAGACAAAGAAAGATCTGGAGAAAGAATATCTATTTCTCACTTGCTTTCACAGCTGGACACATCCCCAGTACAAAATCAAGTGCGCTACAGAGATGCCTGAGCTAGCAAGCACATAAGCTGCTAAATCTCAGCACAGCACCAGCTTGACTCTGTCTTTCCTGGCATTGCACACAAGCTAGTCAGTCACATTCCTCAGTTAAATACGTGGGGATTTTTACACAGGCAGTGCTATTGCAGTTATATTTAGACCTAAAATGGCTTATGTGAAAGCAGCATGTTATCTGGCATCCTGTCCTTCACTCAGGAGAAACCAGCCCACTGCCTCTCAAATCACTTGTGTAGATAAATGTATCCTATCGAACTGTTACCTATGAAATACCTTCTCTCTTGAGTCACAGAATAATTCACAAACTAAGCACTAGGATTAGGAAGATTTTACCTCATTCCCCAAAAGACAAAAAAAGTTACTGAAGTGGGAAGCTTTCCTGTCAATCATATGAATAGGAAGTCTAAAATAAATTAATAATTATTAAATCTTCACCTTGTGATGAGCTAATGCAAGCTGAAGACAGTATCAACATCGTACTCATTAACAGGTATATAAACTCTGCATCTCTTCAGTATAAAACTTGTCTTACAGTATTTTATTGAAACATCTAAGAATACTTTCCACAGTATTACCTAATTCCAACTATAAATTTCTAGATCATCCTAAAATGTTTATCTATTTCCAGTTGACCTCAAAGTAAATCCTTTTTATCATTTAAAAACAACTTCTGAACCAAGCCTGTTTCATTGTTTTGCAATTAATTTCCAAAAGCAGAAATTTAGTGTTTACAAATTATCAATCATCATCTGAGTTTAAAAATTTTGTAAAACATGTGAATAAAATTTACAATTTGCTACACATTCTAGAGCATAACAGTATTTTAGTTTCTATCATATTGCTTTAGTTTTATTCCTGACAAAACAGTTCAGGAAAACAAGTTCAAAGATCAACAGCTTCAGATGACCTTAATTCTGAATGTCACCTTCTGTATTTTAAATGTTATGAATTTTTTCAGCCTCAATTTAACCCCAAATTTGAGAAACAAGAGCCATGGAATTTTCTCAATTATTATATGATAAATCAACAATTAAAAATAAGGCTTTCAGAAAAGTTAACAAAACTGATGGCAAAAAAAAGATGAAAAAGTTAACCAGTAAATATATCAGTTTAATCTGTTGCAGGCTAACAGGCCAAATGAGATTGAGAGAGTTATTAACAGAAATTGCAGAAATGAAATATTTGAGATAGTCCTGTCTCAGTTTGGCTAATGTCGTTGAGTTTATTATCTTAAACATTTAAACAGGAGTTGTATCCATCGAGATGAAACATCTAATTTACTTCTATGCCTGTCAGAAGCTGTAGCATAATTGCATACACCCCATTGCATCACTTCTAGCTCAAACACGACTTGGAGGGTAAAACAGACATCTGCAAAGAAGCATTTCACTTCGCAAAATATTATTGAATTTATATGTAAAGAACAGTTTAATCTTCCTTAATAAAAAAAAAAAAGAAGCTCATTTTACTTTCACTGATAGATTACTGCACAGATCTTATGTTTTATCCAATTTATATTGTTCTCTTAGGCTTAAAGAAGTGAATGCTTTTAAATTCAGTATTCTAAGTGAGAAAGGCTGTACATATATATAAGAGTAAGGGTATATTTTTTACATGGTCCTGGCTTTAAGAAATGTTTAGGTACCATACTGCTTAATCCTGCATTGAAGAAAGCTTTACTTAAAAGATGGGACAAATTCATTTAAAGGAGCAATGCAGGAGGGAGCTCTCCTTTATGCCTTCATCCTTGCTTGAAAATACAGGAAAATTACAGCTAAAAAAAAAAAAAAAAAAGGAGTTTGAACATGGAAGAAAAATTGCTAAACATAACATTTCAGAATTTGGACAGGATAGTACCTGGCTGTGTAACATTTTCCAAAGAGGCACCTACAGAGATAGTTCAATAGATAATTCAATCTCTTCAATCCTTTAATTTTTATTTCAGTTTAACACAATCCTATACTGAAGTAATTCAGTGTCCAATCTCTCCATCATTAGCAGACAAAATATTCTATATGCATGTTTCTATATGGATGCCTGCATTTCAGAGTGTGGCCGTAGTGCCTGCAGGTGGTGAAGAGAACCAAGAGCGCTCTGTCAGCCTGGAGAGCTCTGACAAAGGTGCTGCAAAGTGATCTCCACTCACTAGCATACTAACTATCCTCTTGAGAGAAGGTTGACTAGCTACGAGCTCCAAAATGGAAATTTTTCCATTGTGTGTGGGGAAAAAATATTAAAAAAGTAATCCCAGCCTTTAATTATAACCCACAGACATTAGATCACTGACGGGAAAAACTTTGCTGCAGATGTTGAAAAGACGTGATGGGGAAAAGCTGGCTACTGTGACTAATGGCAAACGTGAAAGAAAGGATTAAGAATGTGCAGAGAGGGATAAAACAATTGAGTGACAAGCAGAAGGGATTCCAGCACAGTGAACAAACACCAGAAGAGTATTCAAGACAGACAGGGGAAGAGCAAGGCTGAAAGCCACTCTAGATCAAGACTGCTCTTAAAGCCAACATGTTGTAAGGAGAAATTAATCCTTTAACTGAAAAATGGAGAACACAAAAGGCTGTTCTCAGCATCCAAAAAATCAAACCAAATCAATCAACCAAAACACCCCCAATTTCTGAATGAAGGAAGTGGGTCAATATTCAATAATACCATAAAGGAAAAATCTTGCCATAGAAGATGCATGTCCAAGTTAAAGATAGAACACAGTCGTCCTGCTCGCCAACCCTCTTTTGAGGCCAAAGGCAGTAAACTGTGACTGGTTTCAAGTTCAAGGAGAAGAAATATTTGCTGAGGTCAATCCAGCCCTCTGACCATCCCTTTACATGGAAAAGTAGATGTCCTGGCTGTTGGTGTCTCTCTTCCCTTCTCTCAGGACTCTTCCTGTGTTGTGGTTTGTTGCTCCTATTCTTGTCTGGGGAAACTCCCATTCATTCCGAAAACTCATCATCTTTCAGTTATATAAAAGAAGTTATTATTGACATCAACCACAGAAGTATTTAAATGAGCTAACTCATCCCTATTCCCACTTATTATGTCAAGAGAATATAGTTGTACTGTTTAATTAGGTTAGAGAAAAAAAACTTAATGGAAGTAATCTATGTGGCTTTTCACTAGGAAAACTAGGGGACTATGGTCCAAATGAAACTTCTGTATGGAGGGTGCAGAACTGAGTTGGAGAAGAAACATCCAGAAAGGAAGAATCAAAGATTATAGCACAAAATGAAAGAGAAATCAAAATTCTGATGAAAAAGCAGGCATCTATAACATTCCTAAAATATATTAAAAAATGTAAAAAAAGAAATATCTCTCTTTTCCTGGAATATGTGAGATTCATAGTGGTTTTTTAAAAATCTGGAGATGCTGAAGAAAACATGGAATTGAGTAGAGATGGCAGATTCTGGAGAGAAACCACATATACAAATATCCTGTGAAGAATAATCATTAAAGAAGAGTACATCAGAAAAAAATTGGAGTTAGAGCAGTTCACAAACAAAACTCATCTCAAACAGTGCTGATACAAAAAGATGTCAGTATCAATGTGAAAGATATCTACAGAAGCATTTATATATAACTATTATATAACATTTATTATGTACATATATGAGTCATATAAAGAAGCATTTGATGTATTGATCAAGCCTACTGAAAAGTGGTGAAGTCTTCAAGGAAAACATAGATAAGTTGGATATAGTCATGAAGTAGACTACAAGAATTATGAAAGGTTTAGTAAACTGGACCTGCAGGAAAGTTTGAAGCAATTCTGCTGTGTATTCTTGAGAAAACAATCAAAGAAACAAAAATACCCAGGAAGGGAATAAGATCAATCTTTTGACATGTAAAAGGCTAATACAAAAAGAAAAGATGATAAGCTAGTGCTTAGGGTAATGGAAACAAAACCAAAATCTTTTCTAACTAAAATTTTCGTTAGATAATGCATGGCTATGAGGATGGTGTAACTTTGGAATCAGCTGTGTAAGGAAGGTGGTCTGTATGTAAATGGTTAGACAGGCTTGTGTCCATCGTGTAGCTGCACTTGATCTTTCTCCAGTGCAGGATCCCTGCCAGTCTGGTATTTCTGTTTATTCACAATTAATACAAAAGCCCTCTCCACCTCTAAATAACTTTTCCTCAGATCTACTTTGCCAACAGTGGCTAATAAAGATACAACTGCTTAGCACAGGGAGCAATCATGACTTAGCAACTTTTTTTTTTTGCAATAACCAACCTTGTGCAAGACTTCAGTGATTTCAGTGTCAGATGTGGTTGTCACCTAAGTAAAAGTATGAAAAGCAGAATCTGATGCTTCTTTTCCCCCCCCACCCCGAGTTTCTGGCATCGAACGGCGCTGAACCTGCTTCCCATCAGAGAAGTCATAGGACTATTACATTTAGAGATCAGCTTGCATTGCCTCTTCAGACACTAGCTGCAAAGGCTGATGGCAGAAGTATGAGGTAATTTGCTCCTATTTTACACTCAGCATACTCTACTCTAAAGCCATGGGACTGCATAGCAAAAATCATGTGCCTTTAAGACTGAAAGAGTAATCAAGTAGTTGTGGTAAAAGCCTGGGACACTGGGCTATTCAATCTCCATTCTTTGCCATAGATTACGCAGCATAGAGCAAGACATTTAGTCTTTGTAGTTTCTTAGCTGCAAAACAGGCAACGACTCTGTTTCTCAAAAAAAGAATTACTTTCCAAACCCTGTTTTACTAAAATCCAAGATAGTTTCATTTACTACAGTAATTTCTGAGAAGACAAAAACCTTTCAAAAAGGCATAGATTTGGCCCTCTGTGGTTTTTTTTCTCTGACAACCCTCATACCAATAATTATGAACCCTTTCTTGTTTTTTTAATCTCAACAATAATGTACTTGGATAAACACAACAGGCATCCTTAAAAATCAGATAATTGCATGCATTTCTCATGTCGCTCCAGCTATTGAGCAATCTGAGTTCCATAAATCATGGCACTGACCACATGAAGAGCTAAAAATGGTGTGAGAATTTGTTTCCATCTCATGATTGTATCATGTTTTAAAAAGTCACAAATCACAATAATACAAATGATGGCAGAATGATGAAAAAAATACCGATCCAGGCTTCAGTTTTACAGCAACATATCCTTTTCTAATTCTAAGTTTTTTGGTTGGGTTTTTGTTTTGGGGTTCCCCCCCCGCCTCCACACTGAACCCTGCATTAAAAAAGCATGTTGTGCCCCAAATATGCTTGTCTTGGAAAGGCTACTTGGTATTGTTGTGTTTGTATGTCAAAGGGAGGACTGAAGTCTCAACAATTGTTAACCTCTCCCATGGTGAGCTAATAAAAGGTCAGAGACCCACTTGTGGCTTGCAGCCTGGGGAATTTCTCTCAATGTTCTGCCAGCGATGGGACTGCCTGAATGATTTCTCTCATAAGTTTTAAGCCATAAACTGCATCCTACTTGGCTTGCTGTGCCAAAACTGGACCCAAGGGTATCCAGAGGCTTTGCTGATGGGAAAAAATGAGTGCTTCCTATGGAAGCCACAGCTGTTTTCCTGAGAGAGAGAGAGAGAGCGAGAGAGCACAGATGCTCAAATATTTCTCTACTTTCCATTTCTGACTACCTGTTCTGGCAGCAGTTCCAAGAAAGGGGGAGGACAGAGGCAGGCATCCAGCTGCTTTCAATAAACCTTGGCAGCACAGGTAGTGAATGCCTAAACACTAAAAATATTCACAACCAATTTTTTTCTGGATTTCAAACAATAAAAAGGTGAAAGCATGCACTCGTGCTCCCCATCTTCTTCCCATTTTGAGCAGAAATTTAGTGATCAGGATAACTACCCTAGTTATGAAAGCAGAGACTATTTACTGTTGAAAAGACAGCACTCACAGAAGTGAGTGGTATCCATTCATTTGTATGAATACGAATATGCATACATAGACATTCAAGAGGATATATAAAATACATATATCCTATGCATTTTCTAGAAAGATTTGTTTCTTCCATCAGACAGTCGGCTGACTGTCATAAGATGGATTTGATTTTGCATTTTGGGGCCTTAGTTATCCGCGGTGTAACTCTGAAGTCAAAGAAAACACTTATGCAAAGTCATATTATACACTGATTTGACCCAGAATTGTATTTACATCAGCTAAAATACATTAGGATGTGGCTTATGACACTGTTTAGTAACTGTCTAGTAATTATTCATACCTGCCATTTTTTGTCTATACATGCTGATATCCAAAGATCCTTTCATAGATATACTTGATCAAAAGTCTATGTTTCTGTTCAGGACAGGTTACATAGCTGGTTTGAAGCCTTTATACTGGCACTGTTCAACACTTTTCTTCAGTTTTACCTCTTAAAGTATTATTTAAGTATTACTTAAATGGGATTAATTAGTCCTGTTAAAACACAGTAAATGAATGTAAATGGAAAGTGAATAGCAGATAGCTACAGCTGGTAAGTAAACAGCAGAACAGCACACATACAAGACTGCAACCCCCCTGGATTTAATGGTTATTCATTGCTCAGTTAATCAGCAGAAACACTCTCAGTTAAGCTTACAGCTCACTGGTTTATTTGCTTATTTTAAGGACATCTCTGTCCATCTTGTTCACTGTTTGCTACCTGCAGTCAGTGCCTGCCCCTTCTGTCACAGCCTTTTTTCCTATGAAATGGAAAAACATCTGTCTATCAACAAGGAAAGCAAGCAGATGAGCAATGATGTCTGCAAAATCTTTGGGAAAGTGCTTTGGGAAAGAGTAGCTCTATAAAAGTGGGAATTTTCCCAAGAGACAATCAAAAGGGCATTCTCCCCACAAGACATCTGAACGATGTTCACTTCAAGACTCACATCAGGCTGCTTGAACAGCCGCTGACCACTCTTCCTCAGGGCAATTCTTCTCCACCCAATTGTTCATCGAGAGCTTTCATTTACATTCAATCTCCCAATTTTTTTGGGTTTTATGTACTGATTGCTACCTAGACATCAGACACCTTTTCCTACATCAGCTCAGTGATCAAACTCCATTACCAACGTTCTTGCACTAAAAGCCAAGCTGCTCTCCTAGCCAGTACATTCCCCAGACAGAGCAATAGCTTTAGCTTGACAGTTTCCACAAAGGTACTGTTGCTGAGTGTCTGAGCACTCCTTCACACCAGAGAAGCTTTAAAGCTGGTGAAGGCAAGTCCAACATGGAAGATAAATTATTTCTATTTATAAGGATAAGAAGTTAGATCTGCTCTAGGTGGTGATCTCACAGTTCAGCCATGTAGGCTTCTGCTCCCCTCTTAGAGACAGAAACCACCAGCAAGATGGACAATGTCTGAATCCTTCTAGGAAAGAACAAGAGGAAGGAAATGGTTTTACTTGACCAAACCATGAGAAGTCAGCAAGTCTGAGCTTTTAAGAAAGTCACAAATTCAGAAAAAGAACTACTGCATCTAAGCCACACCTTGCCTAAAACTCTTCAAACAGAGAAAGCTATTATGGGAATTTTGCTGCTTATATCATGCACAAGAGTTTGATTCCACCATGCCTCATTTACTCCTTTGCAACTCATGTATTGCGCTTCCAAAAGAATCAGTGCCTGACCTTTCTGCTTTCTTGTCCCATTATTTGTAAATCAGAAACTAATACTCTAGCAGCTAAAAAGTGAGCAATCCTCCCTTTTTTCTCCAAACTAATTGACAGAGGTATTTAAAAATGTTAGGTGTCTGCCTAAGATAAAGCGTCCCTTTGTGACAATAAGAATCAATCCCTAACTACCTATTCATATGTAAGAATGCAATGATTTTCAATTGTTCATTAAGAATCAAAGAGTTTTTTCCAATGACTAATTAATCTAGGTAATGGTATGTTTATCTCTAGTTTTAGTTTAATTAGTTGAAATATTTTGCTGTGCTAGCCCTTTTAATTGTTTTCTACTCTTAAACTAACTCATAATAAATCCTTCCATATTTACTGAAATTATGCCGTTTTTACATCCTTCAAGCTCTCCCAGAATAGAAGCTTTTTGCAGTTATACATCAGCCATATCATTCTTTCAGCAGTACTATAAAAATCCACTGCTTTTTCTATTTTGTGTAAGCCTGCATACTTAAATACTGAATCATACAGAAATATGGAAAATAAGTGTATTATCATCATAATCATTAGAGCAAGAGAGTGAAAGGAAACAGCATTACAGAAATGTAGACACAGTTCTGACAATTCATATATATATATGTATATGTATATATATATGTGATATAGGAACAAATCTTACGACCCTTCCTCACAAAATAATCTTACTCAAGTCTATAGGAAGACACATATTAAAAATACATCATTAAACCTGAAAACCTGAAAGAAGTCCACTGTTTTTTTCGGTTATGAGAACAAATATTACATCATAAGAAAATGATGTCCAAATGACTAAAATAGCTCAGCAACAAAATAATCTTATAGAATAATTATAGGCACATCTGTAGTGATGACAGATAATAGAGCCTGAGGAGAGGCTATTACAGACAACTTGGAATATGGCATTGAGTCCTAAGATTGTTAAAGAAAATACTGTCAGATACCACAAGATTAGTCTGTACCTAAGGGGGATTTACTACTTATACCATAATGACACCATCAGAGAACAGACTTTTTGAATAAAGGAGAAGCTAACTCGTTATAAAAGTTACTTAAAAGTGCCTCCCCCTGCCGCTAACCAGAGAAAAAGAAATGAATGAACGACCTATCGATTCAAAAAAGCTTATTGCAGTCTATAGTTTTATGCAAATGCATTTAGGAACAGAGACAAAAGTGAAGAAGAACTAAACAAGTCTGAACACAAACACTGTATTTTTGAATAGACAACCATGAGTTTTTCATTAAGTAAACCCTCACAATTATCTAATTTAGATGCATAAGTTCGTTCCATCTGTTACTAGCAGCTTTCTGTGGGACTTTTTCACAGGGCTGATTCTAATCCACAGATGTGGAACTGGATCAATTTTCTTTACTGTGCTCATCAGGCTATGAGCCATGCTAAAATACTGAGCAACTGGATCATGAGGAGTGACTCCTAGAGGTTCTCTGTGTCATGAAGAGTGACTCCTGGAGGTTCTCTGCATCCACACAGGGTGAGAGCTGGACCTAGTATCTTCCAAAAGGCTGCAACAATAGTGAAGGCTACTTTTTGATGGTATTTGGTGTCCAAAAGAGGCCTTGAATGGGATTATAGTAAAGTTGTTCTCCCACACACATTCATAACAAGAACATGTATTAAATGAAAAGCAAAAAATTTATTCTTCATAGTTTTGTCATTTTGCTGAGGTGTTAGTCAGTCTTATGAATTCCAAGTCTGTTGATTCCTATGTGAATTTATACTCAGTACTGAAATATAATTGTCTGGAAAATGTGAGATAGAAAGAAGTAGCATTTATTTATATATCTTTAATATAGCTGACCAATTTTAGAGTAAAAAGACATATGCAAAACCAATTAGATCTATCTTAATGATTTTATCTCCATAAACCCGTATTCTCTTTATGAAGCACTGTACAGGAACATAATTAAAAAACCAAATCAAATAAGAGTTCCATTATGATGGTGTAAAACCTTAACCAGGGTGTTGAGAAGAATGTGTGGTTCATTAAAAATGAAATAAAATTTGCAGCATGACACATATCTCTGGATTTAGGAAATAATGGTAAAGAGATATATATCTACCATTATTCTGTCAAAATGCACTGAAACTCATGTGGGATTGATACAGTTGAAGCCTATTACCGAGATGAGAGGAGGAAGAACTTATCAACCTAGAAGATCAGCCTTTGGATTTGAGTTTGCTTTCTTGGGTTTTTTTTTTGCATTAAAAATAAAAAAAAAAAGCAGTTGAAAATCATTTATCTCCATAAAAAGCTTTGCTATGTTTGTGTAAGGTATGTTTAGACTTACAAAAATAATTAAATTCAATACATTTCATCCCTTCTGCTATACAAAAATCTTAGGCAATAGACTTAATAATCAAAATTATTTGGCTATTTCTCTATGGATTCTGCTTTTCCTGCAGATCACATCTTATTACAAATGCTCGATGTGCCTGCATCATACTATTAACTTGATTTTATCTTTGTTAAACACACATCTAACCTTGTATGAAGACATCCTATTGTATTCCAGACATCTAACTTGTAAAAACCTGACAACTTGACAACTTTTTGGAAGGCAGTCCCTGAGAAGCCTCCAAGAAGAGCCTCTCCTCTCTTGAGTCCAGTTGAGCCCATCTGGTCCATCAAGTCTAATATAATACTTTTTATAGCTACTGGTAACTAGGCAAAACCACGCAGAGCTTTAACAGTACCCAACCATGCTGATTCTTCAGCTGATATAATCAGATGGAAATTTACAGCTTTGTTGGCTGGGAATATTCTTTGGCATAAATATTGAATTCTCCTGGAAAAACTGGCTGCTGATGGCATAAATAGACACACTCTTTGCTTGGTAAAAACACCTGTCTGAATGACTGGTCCCAAAAAAATTGGAGGAGTATGGACTTCTATCCAGCTGGTAGACGGTCACAAGTGGTGTTCCTCAGGGCTTAATATTAGGGTCAATTGTATTCCATATCTTTATCAACGATCTGGATGAGGGGATCGAGTGCACACTCTGTCACTTTGCAGACAACACCAAGATCAAAGGCAATATTTGATCTGTTTGAAGGCAGGAAGGCTCTGCAGAAAGACCTGGACATGCTGGATTGATGGAATGAGATCAACTGTAGGAGGTGAATCTTCAAGAAAGCAAAGTTCCAGATCCTGCACCTGGGTCACAACAACTCCAGGCAGCTCTACAGGCTGAGGACAGAGTGGCTGGAAAGCTGCCCAGTGGGAAAGGACCTGGGAGTCCTGGCTGAACATGAACATGAGCAGTCAGTGTGCTCAGGTAGCTAAGAAGGCCAACAGCATCCTGGCCTGTATCAGCAATGGTGCGGCCAGCAGGACCAGGGCAGTGATTGTCCTCCTGCATTTGGCACTGGTGAGGCCACGTCTTTAATCCTGTGTCCAGTTTTGGGCTCCTCTCTATAAGAAAGACATTAAGGTGCTGGAGCGAGTCCAGAGAAGGGCAAGAGTGGCGGTGAAGGGTCTGGAGCACAAGTCCTGTGAGGAGCGCTGGAGGGAGCTGGGGTTTTTTTGGTCTGGAGGAAGAAAAGGCTCGGAGGGACCTTATCGTTCTCTACAGCTGAAACGAGGATGTAGCAAGGTGTGGGATCGGTCTCTTCTCCCAAGAAACAAGCACTAAGACAAGAGGAAATGGCTTCAAGTTGTGCCAGAAGAGGTTTAGATTGGACATTAGGAAAAACGTCTTCACCAAAAGGCTTGTCGAGCACTGGAACAGTCTGCCCAGGAAAGCGGTGGAGTCACCATCCATGGAGGTATTTAGAAGATATGTAGACGTGATGCTTACAGATGTGGTTTAGTGTTGGACTTAGCAGTGCTGCATTAACATTTGGCCTCCAGGACCTCGGACATCTTTTCCAAACTATTGATTCTATGATTTTATGGACTGAGACTAAATTCCTATTTCTCAAGCAATAGCAAGCAGGCAAACCACTCTACCAGTGCTCAGTCAAATACAGCTCTGAGTTCAGGGAATGCTAGGTTGCTGTACAGAGGAAAGAGAAGACCTGCAATCTGCCATCACCAGGGCCAACATATGTTGGAAGAAGCACCATTCAGGAAGAATCAACTCTTGTCTCATACATGAAGAGCAGCACAAGGAAGCTTATTTACTTGTATATTGAGTCAGTAATATCTTCTTAAAGACATAACAAAAAGCTAACAGGTCAGCAACATCTGCATATTGGTCTAAAACCCCTGTTAAGCTTACAAAAGTTAAAAAGATAGGCTCTTGGGACACATGCCAAATAAACATATAAAGCCCACTTACCCCTTCCCCAGAACAGCAGTAGAACTCTCATAACTTCATTTTTGCTGCTCTCCTAATGAAAATGCTCCTCACACACTGATGGTTATGATGCCCTTCATAGTTCTCTCTTTTTATTTTTTTTCCTTTTTTCTTTTCATTGTTACACTTGACATCTCTTACACCAAAAATTGCACCACCCACAGCCATAAAAGCAAACAAAAACCCCCTGCTGGTTTTAGTTCTTCTCTCTTCAATCACTTTATCCTGGCCTGGCATCCCATCTATTGTAGGAACTATGTGTATGAATGTATCCTGTATGAGACCCTTACCCCTCAAATACCCAGCTCCCATCTTGGACAGCTCACTTTGGGCCAAATCTATGAACATATGGATAGTGATTAACATCCCAGAATCAATTATAGGGCAAAAAGGTCAGAAAGAATTTTAGTCAATTGAAAACAGTATTAAGGATTTATATACTCACATCATTAAACTGCTTTATAAGTGATATGTTGTCTTTAAAAAGGGAAAAAATGACGTCTTTACTTTATATTGGTATGCCATTGAAAGCCTGGCAGAAAACTGCAACTGAAAACTCAGGTTATGTCAAAAGACCAGAAACCAAACCAAAATAAAATCTCAGACAGACAGAGAATGAATTGCAAATGAGGAGCTTACAGGTAGGGTGTAATTTTCTCTCCCTGTGGCATTAAAGGACAAATACAAGTATTACAAGTCACCTACATGCGAAGGGAACATGACGGGTCAGTTTGGAACTTGGATTGTTCTCATTGATACAATAACTGTGCTCAGTTATTGTAGCAATGAGAACATTATATACACACACACATGCTAGAAATCCATTACCTACATAAATTCCACAATAAGAAACACAAATGCACAGGAGTTTCATGGGATAAAGGTATTAGAAATATGACTGGAAGAACCTTTTGAAAAAAGTTCGGTTCCTACAGCGATAAGAAAACACACACATATTTTGTCCAAAAAAGCCTACAGAACACAACAGAAGCTAAAAATGTTTCCTCAAGTGCTGTGTTAAGCTTTAGACTGTAATAAAATCACAAAATCTACAACACCTATATACAACAGAAAGATCAGAGAAGCTATGGTGACACTCTAAGAAGTACACATAGAACAAGATTACAGTTCCTCAGATTCATGGGTGTACGAACCAGCTTTTCTCTTTATGTTCTTGCTAAAATCTAATAACATACTGCCAAACAGAAATCTATTTCCCATATCAGAGTTTCTGAAGTGACTAAGGTAGCCTAGAGTGTGCCTTGGAATTTTCTAGGAGAAATATATTCTAAATTACACAGCATTATCATAATCCAAATTGTTGACTTTTGTATTTATTTATTTGCATAAATTAATTACCCCTTGGAGCATTTCTGTGGTTTCTGTAAATAATTGTGTGGCCTGGTAATCTGTCTCAAAAGATTTATTGTGTATATTTGTTTATGGAATGCTTAGCTAGAGCAGCACTCATACTAACGAATGCAGAAAAAAAAAGAAAACAAAACATATATGTCAATAACATTTACTTTAAAGGTTTTCTGCACAGATAGAATAGCAGCGTGGCATGGAACCACAAGTAAAAGTGAAATAGAAACAAATGAATTGACATAAACAAGTACAATATATCAAGAAAATGAAATGCATGTAGTAAACTTCAGCTGTAAATCCTAAATTTTGTAACTTAGCAGAAAAAAATCCCCAACAAATCTCCAAATCAGAAAAGTGGTGTGGGGATTTATCAATATTAGCCATCTGAGTGCCCAATTCAAACTGGCCACGCAGGTACTTGATCCTTTCATGCAAGAACTCAGTAGTTCAAACAGATAGTGAATCAGGTTGAAAAAAATATTCTTTAAGAAATCAGATATCAGTTCTTAAAACTCCTGAAGATGCTTTCTTTCTGAAAAAAGTTTACAAGTAGTTTCAAATCAGTGCACCTGGCAAATAAGTCTCATTGAGAAGGTTAAGCTCCTTTAAAGTTCTTTTCCCTGACAAAGCAATCTTGCCAGGTTGGTTTGCTAAGGAATGGACATAGAGACATGTTGCAAAAGTTAATCACTTTTTCACCTAACCACAAAAATAACAGTAATTTAAGTCATCGGTTCCTGTAGGTTGGCACTGGGAGCTTGTTTTCATTTTTGTTTACTGTTGCAACATCTCTGTAACAAGTATAGAGAAAAATCTTATTTAAAGCTTTCATGTAACTTAGGGTTGAGGGCTTTTTTGTTACTAAGACTTTGGTTTTGGCTTTCTTTCAAGTTGAAAATTATGAATTTGTACACAAAACATCACCAGTTAGACCTTTTTGATAAATAAATAATTTATGAAATATATATACACACTGAAATTCATTGTCTGAAAATCTCAAGTTTTAAACACATTAGCTGTTTTCTATTTCCTGATGGTTAATATTTTTAAATCACCTAGAAGTTCCATCTCCATCTGTTATAACTATACACATATTTTTAACTTTGTAAAATGGTATAAATAACATGAAATCATAGAAGTAATATTTTGCATTCATTCCTCAAGGAATAAGTGGCTACCAACATGCATGACTGCAGAGAATGAAGCACCAATAGTAAAACCCAAAGTGACTAATTTTAGTGTCTTTAAATGTTGTGTGTAAAGGTTTTTTTCACAATTATATCAAAATCTTCTAATCTTTGTAACTAACAATGTTAATGGAATTACATAGACCAAATTTATCCCTTTTGTTTTGTGCCCAGTTGTTATGTAAGTGAACTTATCAGTCCTGTCCAAATGATGAATATTTTACGTTAAACACAAATAAAATGACCACCTTGGTAATCTAAACTTTAGATCTTCTCAGTTCAGTATTTCCAAGCTGTCCCTCTGACCTGTTAGTTTGTCTGCATTGCCACCTGGAGGGCCTCTCAGCAAAGTCAGGTTGAATTCCTTGGGTGAGATTCTGTGTTAAGACTCCGGGACTTAAAGCAGCCTCTCGTGCTGCAGGAGGAGATCCCACCGTGACTTCCCACTGCCCCCCACAAGAGGCGGTCCTGAAAAGTGCCGAGATCGCCTGGAAGATGTCTAGAAGCCTAATCAGGTGTATGGTAATTAATACAAATAGGAGATAGACTTCCCCAACTTCCCCTTCCCTCCATGCTGGCTTTTACATTAGCGTACATACTAATGATTATATTAGTTGTCTTAATTGTGAAAGTCTGGCTCTGGCTCAGTTAGAAACCACATATGAGAAGCTGACGAAATGCGAATACAGCTCCTTGAAAGCCAAAAGCAAAATGAAGAATTTAAATTCTCCAGTCCAGCTGCACTACCTAAAATTGTGGCAAATAATTAGAGAAAAAGTCAGTCAAGAACTTGGACCATTTTAAAAAAAGACAAACCAAAAAAACCGCTACTGATTAAATATAGAGCAAATGGTATCCTTAAGACATCATATCTGGGAAGGAAAATAAGATTATGCTTCTTTGAATGACTGTAAAGACATGTCCCTTTATAACAACCAGAGATAGAAAACTGGTTTTAAAATAATGCAGAGTAACTTTGTAGAAAGTGAGAGAATAATATGCGTTAGCAAGAAAAAAACTGTTTTCACCAAAGTGACATACTTGCAAGAAGCAAAACTTTTCAGAAAAAAATTTAAACCTTTTCCATATGTCCCCTGAAGGAGCATAATAATCCAGGCTAATTTTGGTTGCAAGTCTAGCTGGTCAAGCAGATACATGCTACTCAGAGCAGATCAGAGTCTTCCCACAGATCCAAGTCATGGCGTATTCACGGAAGGAGCAGATGCTACCTGGCACACAGAGATGACACTGCTGCACCAGGAAAGAAAGGCTGCTTCTGCAGAAGTGAGATCAGCACGAGTCCAGAAGATAACTACAACTAGTGATTGGATTATTACCTCAAATGCAAGGAATTGTTATGAAATAGAGAGATTCAGTAGAGAGATTCAAAACCTTATCCTATACACAGTGGGTGAGTGAGAACTAAATAAAACAAGGAGGAAAATCTTGAAAAGTCAGAACGGTAGGTTTTGGCAGAAAACACCACCTGTTATGGGTATGAAAATAATATCTTAGGTACAGCTGTGTGTCTCGGAAGAATAGCCTAAGGAGATAGAAACGGAAGTGGAAACAGAAAAGGAGATTTAAAAAAAAAGTAATTTTAATAAAAATAAAGGAGAATTTCCAGGAACTAGAGAAATCACATGGAATTACTGACAGAGCATTATTACAGAAGTTACTTCTGCAAGAGGGCAGCGTTTTGGCCGCCTTTCACAGCACCTGGGCATGAAGAACCTTCCTGTGGCAAGGTACTACAACTTCTGCTGCTCTTATTCAGAGTGGAAGACCTCAGCTCCTGATCTTACCTCTTTTAGAAAGCTAACTAGGGATGGATGCTATTACTGAGTTGCATCTCAGTGCCTGGATTGGTGCTCTCTTGCAGTAACTGAGTGAAAGCACTGGTTGGAAGCAATTGCTGCTAAACTCCTTGTGTTTCCACTGTGTTTAAGGAAGAGAGAATTAATCTGGATGTAAATATTTGTATCAAATAGAAATGCTAATGTAAGCATACCATTTCATTATCCCAAGCCTCACATTGATGGATGTGAATGAAATCCTTATAAAATATTCTGTAGACCTAAAGGCCTATGACTAGAATATAAAACATGAAGAATTAAAAACAAGAAAACCTCCATGCTCTGACAGAAAAACAGGACTCTGACATGGAGGTGAGCAGGGTAGACACAGAACACAATAGAACATATAGTCTCCAAAACAGTAAGAGCTTACTTTAGCATGCTTTAGCATGCCAAAACTACTAATCTAGTTTAGTATTATGCTGGATACTCCTTATATTTATTTCTTCTACAGATTTCTACACAGGAAATTAAAGTCTGTACTTAATGCATGGCTGTTACTTAACTGTAACTGTTAGGCTTCAGTTAAAGTTGCTTTTTTTAGCAAAAGAGTGCTAAAAAATAACAAATCAATAAGCTGCTTGAAACACGTTGTGAAGGATTGATTTGGAAGCCAAAGATTGCTTCCTACTGATGGGAACAGCTTTCTGCAAATTAAGTGTTTCTTTTAAATAAATGCCAAATCTATGGAAAAAGGAAATTCTTTTAAAAAAAAAAAAAAAAAAACCACAGTAAAGAATATACAGTGTATATAATAGGACAGAGAAACAGTGAAGGGACAATCCTTCAAAGCAATTTATGCACTAGTGACAAAAAGAAAACAACATGGGGTAGAGCAGAAAAGAAAAAGATTAGAGCCAGGAAAAGGAAAAGCAGAGAGTTAAGAAGTGAGTTACGGGAGATGGAGTCTGATGAACATCATATACAAACAAAAAAGAAAAAAAGAAAGAAAATTAAGGGAAGAAAAAGACCAATAATAATAGAAAAGAAAAATCAAAAAAGGAAGGGAACAAGTAGGAAAAAAAAATAATTTGCAATTGCTCATTCTAAAGGTGGGCAACAAAAGGGAAAAAAACTTCCAGATACTCCTTTTATATAGTGCACATGCCTTTTCTTTGCAACCTTTGCAGGCAAAAAGGCTTGCTGGCATTTCATGAAGTCCAGGTGTATGGAGTGGCTACACTGTCACCCAGTGGCAGACTCTGCCATCATTAGTGCTGTTCTGCTGAAGAGGACAAGGGCTATCACAGCATCCTCTAACCTGAGTACTTCTACAAGAAATACCTGTTTGGCTGCCATTTCATAAAGCAAAATTCATTTGACAGAAAAAGGGTTAAATTTAATACAGCTGGACAGCTGAGCAGCTGCTTTCATGATTTAAATAAAAATAAGCTGAAATCCTTGCTGTCAGCTCAATGATATATGACTTGTAATGGGATGTTTCCAACCTTTTCTTCCATATGGTCGCCTACGTTAGGTAATACACACAGCCTTCAGTGCAAGCAGCTTCTCAGAAAACATCTGGGTCCCATTCCTGCTCTGTTAGCTTCAGTGTTGCCTCCCACAAACACAGATGATTCATAGGACAACATCCCTTTGGTTAAGGATCAAATTAGGACATTTCATTGATAATTTTATCATGCATCCCAACTGGAGTTATGGGAAAATGGAACTAATTCAAACAAGAATTTCTCCACACATATTTCCACCCTCCTATCTGCAGTTGATAAAGTTGAGATTTCAGAAACAGATTTTAATGACTGCTTAGGAAAAAAAGAAAAGAAGAAAAAAACTAGCCTATCTCCTGGGAGGAATGCATTTCCGCTTGATTTCATCTTCCCTCTCGCCTAGTTTTAGAGTATTTCCCCCTTCAAAAATGTGTTTGCTGACAGGAAAATCATAACATTATACTTATTTCTAGAAGCTGAAATCAAAGTCAATTATTCCTTCTATTGATAAGAGATTAGGATCTGCTTCAAGTAAATTTTTCATGTTTAAAAAATATAATGGAATAAAGAGGAAATGGACAATCTGCCCTGGAGCTCATGTGGTGAGTGACACAGGCTGGCTGCTGGGGGTTCTGCTAAGGAAAGATGAAGTTAGCAAATACTGGCCAGTCATTTCTTTAGCATAGGTCCCTCAAATATTAATTCAGTAGGCCTTTGATGTTCCATTACTTCAGTTTTTGTGGTCATGCTTTTGAACAAGAAGGACTGATAGTGCCAAAATTTATGCAGCAATTCACTGATTTGCACAGTTGGTTGCCCACAGCAATTGGTGGTTTTGTGTGAAAGTCTTTCAGTCATCTTTTCCTACACACTAAAATCACCACGAGTTGCTTTGGTGTGATGCACTACCCGATTAGTACTAAAACAAGAAATGATCTATAGCACTTTCTATCTACTCAGTTTTTCAAAATTCTATTTTTTCCTCCCTCACAATTTTAGTGAATGACAGAAAGTGGATTAGGGACAGAATTTAATCACTTAACCATTATTAAATAATAAGACAGTAGCTTGCAAATGCATCTCTAGTATAATTTGATATTAAAGCTTAACTCCATTAATTCAGGTAAGTCAAAACAATACCCACTGAATACCATATTAAGAACCTGTCAGAATGACTGTGCTATTTTCTTTAGCACATGTACACTTTGCTATGTGCCAACATAAAATTTAAAATGCTAAAAAGAAGATCAGATTCTTGTCCACTCTACGACCCAAGCATAAAATAAGATAAAGCATAAACCAGTAATATTCTCCCGGGGACAGATACCTACAAATGCACTCCTCAACTGTTTTTCCAAGAATCTTGCAGATACCTCAGGGCAGTGCTGGGCCACCATCACGTACATCAAGACAATCTGCTCACACCACAGATATGCTGGGTCATGATCCTGCCCATAAGGAGACAGAGATATGCTGCTCTAGGGCAGAATGGATCTAGCTTTCAAGACTTTCTAAATCATGCCAGGCTTGTCAGTACTGGTCCCAGAGCAGACTAGAGTCAGTGCTATCAAAGACTTACAGCTGCCCCACTCCCAGCTGCCAGTTCTGTGATGTGCTCACATCACATACAGCACACATTCTCACCCAGTGCATTATCAGGATTTATTGAAGGAAAAAAATCAAGGGTCACCTTTGTTTCAGAAATTCTGTCTATATTTCTGTGCAAAGATCTGCTGGTGCTTTTGTTTTACCGACACTTAGAAATTGCTGAACAGCTAAAATTGTGATTAGCTCTGCTATAAAATCTGTCTGACACAATAGCATGTTCTGGAATGATTGAAAAAAATACATAAAAGGACAGACACAAGGCTAGTTAGAAATATGTTGGTTTTGCTACTAATTTACTTAAGTAATTTTTCTCCCATTGAGTCATAATTTTTCTGTCAATTGAAACAGTGTTCTGTTGACTTGGTGGCAAACAAAACTCAAATTTAACAGCTTACACTCAGCAGCTCAACAAACTGATATCAAAAGTCATTGACAGGCTGATCTGGAGATTGTTCTGCCTGGAGAAGCCAAGGCTTTGGGAAGACTTCCTGTACCTAAAAGGGGGCCTACAAGAAAGCTGGAGAGGCCACAAAGCTTTTATAAGACCACATAGAGATAGGAGAAGGGGTAATGGCTTTAAACTGAGAGTAGGTTTAGATTAGATATAAGAAAGAAATTCTCTACTATGAGAGTGGTGAGGTACTGGAACAGGTTTTCGTTTAAAGGTTTCACCAAGAAGTGGTGGATGCCCCATCCGTGGCAGTGTTCAAGACCAGGCTGGATGGGGCTCTGAGTAATCCAGCCTAGTGGAAGGTATCCCTGCCCACGGCAACGGGTTGGAACTAGAGGATCTCTAGAGTCCTTTCCAACCTAAATATTTCTACGATTCCATGATACATATTAGGCCGTTTAACTCAAACAGGAACGATAGGAATGCTTTTCAGAATTAAGTTGAAATGCAATAGAATTTTCCACATTATAAAGACTGCTGTAAATAGCAGAATTCATGGAAATCTTTAATCTTTCAGTTTTGCAGAAAGGTATTTCATGTTTTCTCTAACAGGTCATTCACTACTGGAGGCAAAATGTAATTTAAGTAACTTTTCCTCTATGTGATATTAATTTTTACTCATTTTGGATGTATTTCTCTTCTTACTAAAATGCAACACGGTAGAAAAATTTAAAAAATAATACAAAGCTTAATTCGAATGTTCATTATCAAATTGTAGCACTGATATAACATCAAAATATGCATCATCTGCACCAGAAGTGATTTATGTGGAATGCTATAATGCACAGAGGAATTCTGCTCAGTGAATGTTTCCTTCTGTGCACTAAATGACTTGACTCCTGTGCACTTTATCTGGAGAATGAAAGTGGTGGAAGTAGAGAGCAGAGTGATCATACCACTAGTGGAAACACCAAAAAAGAAAGCAATCAGCTACTAGATCATGTGAGAATATCCTTGGATAAGGCACACATGCTCATTCCTTCGCTGCCAATGCTTAGAACCACAAGTACTATAAGATTCTGTAGAAAGAAGGTGGCTGAACTGAGGCAAAGAGGTTTCGGTTGAGAAGAAAATGAGATCACAGAAATACTACATCTTCCTTGTTTTGTTTGTTTTGAGTTTTTTTCTGGTTATGTTTTGGATTATTTTTTGGTTTTTTGGTTTTTTTTTTAAAATTTTATTCTTTTTTTATTTCTTACTCATAATTAGATTTGAGAGACTTTGAAAAGGTGTAGAGGACAAAGACAATATATGAAGATGATATATGCAAAAATATCAGCTACCTGCTGAATACCGGAGAAGCTACACTAAACCACAATATATTTGTTGCCAAATTCTCAGCTTCCTTAAACCTGCCTCAATGACTGAAGAGCTTAATGGTTAGCCTCTTTCAATTTCATCTCACTTGTACTTTATGAATCTGAGTAAAACAATACAAATCTAATGTTTCAATATGTTCTGAATTTAGAGCTTGATACCTACAGATATTGGTGTGGCATTTTTGCTGCCAAAGCTAAAAGCATAAGGATTAGAGACTGCATTCAACTCTAAATAGGAAAAAAATAATGCCATCATCAAATTTCACATAACTCTCTATAAGATTTTAAAATGGAGTTAATTTTAAGCAGGTGATATATTTAGATTTTAGTTTTCCTTTTTCATAAGTGCTTCATTCCCTCATTTCATTTCGTCATCCCCCGTGCATCTTTTTGATGGTGTTATTATTAAGAATCAGCCATGACAGAAGCTCCAAAACCAAAATAAAACTCAGAATGATACAAACATAAACAATGAAAGTACAATTATGGATTTATCTAAGAATGCTTTACACTAGAAAGTCAAGCCAGTAGAAGTGTGCGTAGACCACAACAACATGCATTCAGGTAACTGCATGAATATGAAACAAAAAATATACCAATGAGATCTATTTTCTTTCCACACAGGGAGGTATCCAAGACATTATATATACGGAACTTTTCTTAAAATTTCTAAGACTATTTAACTAAGAATTATCAATACTAGAACTATGACCTAGCTTGAATGAAGAAATACTCTCATGCAGCACAAAGCCTTTCCATGGAGAAAAATATGTATTTGAAGGGTATTTGAAAGACCATTTAACTCAAAGAGGAATGACAGGCATGCCTTTCTCAAAAATACACATACATCTGCAATTCTTTAAGATTCAGCTAGATGAACATAAGCACTCACAAAACCATGAGCAGATGACAGATTTAGAGTGTAGGAGAGTAACCAGAAGGACCAACAAACTAGAGAAAATTCCATTTCTCTCTTGTGATAAACAGTATGTTCCAATGGGTGAAATCCCGAACTGACTCGTTGTCCGTAGTCCTATCCTCTCCTTAATGAGACAGCTCAATGAGGTAACACAGGAAGCTGCAGCTTCTGAACACTATTCTCAATATCTTGTTATTGTGTACTAAGGTAACCAATTAAAGTGAAAAAATGTAAAGAAATTCTTCTAGTAAAATGAGTTCCAGCAATTTTTCTTCATCTGCTTAACAGACACTCTGGTGCAAGAGATTTCCGCGGGAAGAGTTACCTAATCTAAAACATTCAATCTCTGCCTGAACTGATTATCAGGATATTCCCAGGTCATAGCCCCTCATTTCTATTTCTTGAGATAAAAATAATTTTTTTTTGAGTAATTTTTTTTGAGGACAAAGAGCTACTTAGGGTGATTTTTCTTGTTCCTAACAAAGCTCTCAGACTGAATATAGGTATTTTTCACCACTCAAGAATTTCAGAATGAACCATAACTCACTACTAACCTTTGGACTCATTCTTGAACCCTGAAAAGCAATTCTTGAAATGTCCAGGGCCACAGCAATATCATTCTGCTATAAATTGCTCTCACAGTTATACATGCAGCCAATTAAAAAACACTATAGTTCAAGACATGCTGGCCATATTCCCTTCTCCAAGGGAAAAGCTTCATTAACAGTGTGGAGGTTTTGAAGATGGCCTTGAGTCATTTATCATTAGCCTATGATTCAAGGAAATGTTCACTTATGGTTGTTTTTGTTGGTGAAACACAAAAGGTTTGAAAGTCCTCTGAAAAATCAGGCTAAAGTTCAGTAATCTGTTCCATTAATTCCCTGACAAAAGCCTAATTATAGAAGAGGATATTGAATTTCATCATCTTCCTTTTCTCTCTACATAGGTATTTTCTTCCAGGACTCATTCAGCACATATCATCGTAAGCAAGACCCAGAATATATGAATGATTTTTTTTTTTCCTTACCAGGCCAAATAATCATCATGATTCTGACCTTAAAGAAAATAATAACAACAAAAATTATCATAGAATAACACTGTATAATAAGAGTAAACTATGTACCCAGAATCCAAGTTAATGATACATGGAAAAAGAATGTGTCGTGAAGCCCAGGAGTTCAGAACATTGCTGGGTGGGGGATCAGGATGGTTACAGGAGGGAACAAAGCCTGGAACGTGGGAGATAATGCACGTCCAGGGACCTGCAAGCTTTCCTGAGGGTGGATAAAAGCTTCAACAGGAAGGTCAGAAAGAAACAGTTGGCAAATAGGTGTGGAATAACATTCTTGAAGAAGACTTATGTCAGAGATCTGAGTTTGAACTAAGGCTAGCTTGGGGAATTTTGCTAATCAAGTTAGAAGTTAGAAGCATAGTACTGCCAAGAATATGATGCTTCGGTGATAGAAAAGTGAACTTTCAGAATACATAAAGTTGTGGGACTAAGCCCTTCTCTGATGTCTGAGAGAACTTAAAAAATTGTAAGGTCTGGGCATAAACAAACAAGCAAAAAAACTTGGAAAGCCTATTTTTGCTTTTCAGGTAGTTGTGGTCTAACATTTGCAGACAAACACCTGAAGACAAACACACCTTCAGATACTCTGCCTGAGATGCGCAGGCACCATAAAAACCACACAGATTTTTTAAATTACCAAAACCCCCATTTTGTAAATACAGGCAAATGGAGGAGCAATCCACCTAAGTAACTTAATAGGACGCTTAGGCCTGTCTCTCAAAGATGTAGGAGTGAAGGAAATTCTTTCCCACCCTTCAATATTTTCACCTCTTCTTTGGGTCTGAGTGCCTGGAAATGTTATTCATTTTGAAGTAAAAATTGGAGGAGAGTCTTGCACCTTCTGTATGTTCAGTATGACCACTGAACCAGAGAGACAAGAAGTACAGATCTGTGGCTTGATCACTCAGTTTCGCCCTCAGAATTGAGTTCAATTTCTTCACAGAATGTTCAAAATGTTAATACAAAATTGAGAGCTTCAACCAAAAGTGCTAAAATGCAAGCATCCCCAAAAGGTACTCTGGCCCTCTCCTTATCCCTGGAGGCCCTAATTTTAAAAGCATGGGCAAAATCAAACAGAAAAAAAGCACGGTGAACTTGAATCTTCCTTTCAAGTCCCAGACAGATTTGAGAAGGGCATTACAACTGCTACCCTTTTGCTATGTTTCATGGGTTAAACCAGTGACACCAGTAGCTAGGCTCACTTCACTGACACACCTAAGAAATGGGCAGAGTGGATGTTGACCAGATTAGCAGAGCTGTAAATCAATTCACTTAGGATGATCCTTCATGCAGTATATTTAGCTAACTGTGCTCTTAACCTTGCCAAATCAGTATATCCCAGCAGAATAAGTGAGAAGTAACCTGTCCGAGACTCTGTGTGCAGTCTGACCAGCAGAGCTGTATCGGAACTTGTCTGGAATGTACTTAGATGCTGAAATGCTGGTGGCTTAGGCCATCTCCCCAGCTGGCCACCTCAGAGCCTCAGGTGTTTCTGCAGCATCAAGTGTAGTGAACAACAGAGGGAAAAGGGGAGAATTTTGGTATGATGAAGAAATTGGATGTAGTTGCACGAAAGGTAGTCAGGTAGGTACCTATCCCTACTGAACTTTGAAATTATTTCTAGTGATAGTTTGCACATGGATGAATTTGAATACCCTTAGGCATCTAATAAAAGTGCCTTGTGGAAAGACAAGTTATCTTCTTTTAAGTGAAAAACAGTCACTTAGAAAGTAGTACTGCTTATACAGATTACTCCACCATCCAAAACTTACCATATATGCATGCTCCTCTGGATAGAAGTTACACTGACTTATTTCAAACACACTTAAGTGTGAAAACTGTCCAGGAAACAAACTCAGCAAAATGCTTAATTAAACATAAGAACATATTGAAAATAAATTTCAAGAAAATAATGAACCAACTTTTAATGGAAAGAAAATACTTAAATCAACTTTGATTTGGTTGAGTTTTGCATATGACTCAAAAGCTGTATGCTTTAACAAGTCTGACTGGATGAAGAGTGACTATTAAATTTTAAATACTATTAATTGCCCTTGTGTAACTATGAGGAAGGTAGTGTATCTTATTTTTAAATGCAAAATGGATTGTAGAATGGTATAGTTTGCATTCAATATACTAATATTAAAAATAATATAAACTGTATGACTGCAGCGTGGTGGAATTTGGCTCAGAATTTGAAAGAGAAACTCTTTCCATAAGACACAGTAAAGAATATCATATTTAAATAAGTTTAAGATGTTTTCAGTCTATTCCCTTTTACTCAAGTCGACATTTTCTTCTCTAAAACAGCGTAAAAAGAATTATATTTAAATAAGTTTAAGATGTTATCCAGTCCATTCTTTTTTTCCTTAAAAAAATGTAATTCACCTGTCAATGAAGACAATTAAATCATTTCTCAAAGTTCCCTTCCACAAGTATAATGAAAATACCATTCGTATATAATCTATCAAAAGAAAGGAATAAACCCCCGCATTCTAACATGACAGACAAAATTGCCTTTAAAAATAAAATTAAAAGGAGGAAGCAATATGATAGCTTCACAAGTTTTGCTGACCATCAATAAATGTCAAATGAAATACACTTTATTAATCAGCCATTTTGAGATACATAGCAGAATGACTCAGCAGAGTAACACCTTTACTATTTTAAAATATACAAAGAACACCTGCCATTAGCACCCTCCTCCACTCTCTCGCCCACACAATATTTTTCTATAGCTTCTTTCTTAATAGATAATCATGATTTGAGATAGCAGTGTATTTTGTTACTCTGCCTAGAGTGAAAATGTAATTATCCTTCCCTGTTTCATATCTCCTTGCAAAATTAAAAAAACACACACACAAAAATAAAAAGAAGAAAAAAAGACAAAACTCCCTCAAAAAACCACAAAACTGATTAGGCTAAATAAGACCAAGATGAAAATTTCTGACATACAGGATGTTCTTTCTGTTTTGTCAGTCATCCTAAGTGCGAACCCTACAGTTCACATACCTTAAGGCAATATCATGATACATTTAGACTAGAGCAATAAAGTAGCCTTTTAGAGCACAGGAGTGCTTCTAAGGAGGGACAAAAAAATAAAGAAAAGGAAAAGATTGCTGAAGTTCCCTGGTTAAGTCTCGTTCCACTGAAAGCAGAATATCTGAAGCTGCAGAGAACCCAGTCATCCATCATAGCTGCTGGCCCCAGCCACATGGACTCAACAGGACACTGACATCATCTCCACCTCATTCACCACCAGCTATTTTTTTAAACTCTTTGTATATCCACAAATCGTCCCTAGTCATCTAATGGGCACAATGAATTTGTCCTTTCTTCTCCACTTGCTTGCAAGGTACATTTACTATGGAGCACTTTCACCTTCTGATGCAGAACACTATCTGAGATAACCCAAATCTGCAGAAGTTCGCAAGATTTTTTTACATTTAGCATAAACAGTATTTGCAATATTTCTTCCTCCTCAAACCTCTGAATTGGAGGAAAAGTTGTTCCCATAGGAAAAGATACTTTGGAGGATCTTGTCTTCAAGTTCAGAAAAGGAAAACAAAAATATTTCTCAAGAAGCAGAAAAACTAGGAAATCTTCAAGTAAATGCTCTTTTTAGTCAATTAAATCTAAATCCACAAAACTGTCTGACAATATGGGTGCCTTGTGTGTACATCCCTTTTACTTATTGATTTGGGGGATGGGGGGAGGTTTACACAAACCAGCTGATTACTTCTATTTTTCACCTGGGAAATGGAGTCAAGCTGGAGGGAAACTTTAAGTCTACGATGGTTGCATGCTGCTCTAAACAGAGTTGGCAAGGGTTAGGGTTTTTTTTAATGCCATGCTAACAAAGTGATTTAGGTGTTCTATCAATGTTGTTTGACTTGACAGCACCGTAATTCAGTGACTAGGGACAATCCTGTTGATTCTGAATAACTGTTGAGGTAGAATGAGCATGTACAGATGCTCTTGAGACTTATACAGGAGACTAGGTTTGAATGCATTAAAATGCAGAAATACTCCCTACAGAAGAAATGAAGGGGTTTCTGAGGGAAGTTAGAGTGTCTGTAGCTCGTAATTTGAGAAAGAGTATGCTTGCCCCACCTTCAGATTAAGGGACGATTTATAGGCATCTTTGTAAACCTGAATGAACAAGGAAATTCAGAGGATTATATTAAAAACTCACTGTCCCAGCAGAGGTATGGAGCCTTCTGCTGCACTGCTAGAACTCGGGTCATTTGGAAATAGTTTGATAGACTGAATGATATATTAGAAAGAAACATGGATTTATTTCATGCTCCTGCAGTGCTGAAACAGCGAATGGTTTTGTTAAGTAGGTGATTTTTCTACTTTAAAAGCCCAGTTTCATACCAAAAAAGGACCCATTTATGAACTCTGTTATACAGTCACAGACTCATTTCCTGTCTTTATATTTCCAGTTTGCTTTCAAAGTTATTCCCTTCTTCAATTTACCTTTTAAAGGAATAAACTGCTATTGAAATTGTGGGGGCAGAAAAAAAAAAATCACATTTCCTCCAATGCACTTGTGAATTTCATTATATGTAAAAAGCAGTTTTTAGTTGCAGAAGCCAATATTGCTCAGAGGAAGTTGAGTGGAGGGGCAGCTGGAGGTGAATGGCTGGTCTATACTTTCCGTGACCTGTCAAGCTGAAGCACACGCATGTGTAGGCCACTGACAACAGACTGAACCTAAAAAAGGTGGAAAATTCTTCTGGTGTCAAGGGAAAAGCCTTGGAGGATCAGTTGAAAACATTTGCAACAAACTGCTGAAGTCATTTGAGTTCAATTTATGTCTTGGTGTGTTGCAAAGTGTGACAAACGTTCCCTACACCCCACATCTTTAATTTCCTTTTTCTTCCCCTGAAAATGAGTGTCAATAGTGATGTGAGGGCAGAGGAACAAAGCGAAAGGGACTGTTTTTTTCCAAAGGTAGAAAAGTGTATTTAGATACTGAGGGAAAAACCTCCCTCACTCCAAACAAAAACCACCCAATCAGCAGAATGCTAAACCTCAACAATATTAAATTTTCAAAACATTCCACTGGCAAAAAAATTACTTCTGAAGTATCTGACATTAAATTAACTTATATCAGAAAGCAAAGTGATAGCATTCTACTTTTCCACTAATTCTGTTTTTTTGACTTAATGAACAATGTGATACTTTATAGTTCACAACATAGCCTCTTATGCCATTTAATTTGAAAGAGGAGAATTGGGGCAGCATATATTTATGGTTTTTAATTCAATGTGTTTTTTAATGAACCTTTCTTTTTTTCTGGATATATTTTTAATTACTACCACAAAACCATTTGCCAACTTTTCCATTCTCTTTCCCTATTTTGCCTTTTTTTTTCTGTGTGACAAAAGGACCCCTAAAATACCTTGATAAACTCCAATTTGCAAAGGTTACATCTTATCTTGCAGGTGAAATTTCACCATGTGACAATTTTTGTGGCACTTAACTGCAAAAAAAAAAAAAAATAAACCCCACATAGCTAAAAGAGTAAAATTCAATCCATTTCCTCCTCTGTATAATTTTATCTCTGTGGATAGCTCTACCTGAAATGGTAATACAGATTCTCCTGTGGTTAAGCTATCTGCATGAAGAGACTGCCTTCCTATGGCCTTCAAAGCCATTTCTGAAAAGCTTCATAACATATAACATGAAGAAGATATTCTCAAAAAATATATGTAAATAAGAACCCAGCTCTGCAAATTTTGGATTTGAAATGTGTATCTTCACAAATTAATTCAAATATTGCTTGCAGAGCAAGTATAGAAACAAGCAGATAAGAGACTTCCATTAACAATCTATGCATTTTCACAATGCATTTATATTTTCAGCAGAGATAATTACACTGTGACAAACTTAATCCACACATACTGATCCAGTAAATAATACCTGTGGAATAATTGGACCGTTCCTACTTTGATTGATTATAGCTGGGTTATTAATCCTCAACTGTACATCTGCATATTATATGAAACTTTTTTCCACTCAGAATAAATGCTCAGGTGCTGAGAAAACTGATGGGGTGGAACAAAGGCTACTTCTGGTAAGCATCAGCATTTTGGAAAAATTTAGGCTTGTTTTATTAATTAGGATGAAATAGTCATAAGAGCTGGGAATGCCCACAGTTATGCCAACTTAACCACTTGTTTGTTGACATATACCCAGAGTAGTAGAGCTGGGCTTAGGGAACTGCTTCATAATGCCTCCAGTGATGCGCAAAAGATTCTAAGTGAAAACAGGATCCGATTCCAGCCTCAGAGAAAAAGAAAATATGAGCCCTATACACAAAAGAAAATAAAAAGTGTGCATAAAAATCTTTAAAATAGGGCCAGAGATATCAGTTAATGGAGCAGCAACATGCTTTTGCAGATCTCTGACTACCAGAGTCTTGGCTTAGCTCCCAGCTTCAGAAGTTGGATCAAGCTAATCTTCATTTTGCCAAAGCTGATGGAAGCTCTAAAAATGTAAATCTGAGCTACGGCATAAGAAGTGAAAGAATATTTCTTGCCTTATACAGTTTTTCAAAGTACATAAATTTTAAAACTAAATACTAGGACTCTGCAAGATTTGGACTATACAACAGCCAAAATAAGTCACCAGAATTAATGGAAATAGGGCAGTAAGCTTTTTTAGTATTATAATGTGATACAAGGGTTGGGCAGAGTGATGACAAGTCTGCTGCTCCTATAGATATGTGTATTTCATAATTTGTGCTCAAAGGTTGCACAAAGTTAATCCATTTAAAGAAATCAACCACTTCTTAGATTTTCACCAAACAAAATGATTTGTCAATCTACTCCAGCATTAATTATCATTTAACAAATCTCCACAATAAATTTTGATTTATATGAAAAAAAGTATTAAAAATATTACAAACCATTATCTCTTCAAAACTAGAGACAAATTATATGAACATGCACCCTAAACCTTGCGATTAAAAAAAAAAAATTGGAAGATTTGGAGTGGAAGTACAAAGTTGATGGCTTACACTTACATGTGGCATTAAGATGCAACACCTGGGCTGAAGGAAAATGGCATTACTGGGTAAGTTTGACTTTGTAACTTTCTCAAGTCAAGTTAGGGAAATACTAGGCAATAAAGGCAATCACACACAGGTATTTAAATGGTCAAGAAGTGTATATGTGAAGTAAATGTGCTATATAGTGGTGATGGGACCATCATAGCTCATACAGGGTATATCTGCATCGTCTTATGAAGTGACAGGTTATACAAGAACAGCTAATACTTAGCTTAAATGGTAATATCCATTAACTATGTCCAAGCTGACAACCCCAATTCCAGCAAGACAGCTGTTTTGTTATGGAACACCCCTGAAACACGTGAAATTGTTTGCACATATTTCTCAACATATAATATACATGCACTGCTTTATTGGGTGGTTTGAACAAAAAGAGCAACTTTCAGGCTGTATCCTTGCAAATACTGCAAAATACTGTTTGCCTGGTACTATTTCTTTTAACTCCCTAACACCTAACCTATTACAACACCTTGCCTATGCATTGTAATATAACTACTGTACAGTTTGCAAAATGAAATGGGATTTTCTTTTTTTTTTTTTCTTGGTTGACCTTTTTTCCTTCTGTTTTACCTACTCATGAAGTTCTGGCCTGTCCCTGGACAGTGGAAAACAGACTCTTTCTAGCATGATGGAATGGTGAAACTTAACAGAAACCCAGGCATTACTGAAAGACAAACAATAATAACATAAGGTGGTGCTGTTAAGTCAGTGAATTGACTTTATCTAATTATTCTTGTTATATGAGTCAGTAATTTTTAGACGTGGGCTCAGCTGTACCATTGTTCTGTTTTTTTTTTCCATAAGGAACATCAGCCTCCCATGATCCTTATCTTTCTCCTTTTCCACTTGTTTTCTCTGGGAATACCCAGTTAAGGGATAAAATCCTGCCTCACTCAAAATTTAAACCAAAACTCTCAAGTTGTTTGACACAGCCTTTAAAAAAGCATAAGAAACTGAGTTCCTCATTGCCTGACTGCAAGAAGGGACAAACCAACCTGGAGATAGAACACATGAGATTATGAGGTGGATGTTGACAAGGGAAAAATAAATGAACTCTGCTCTCAGTATATATACCAAATTTTGACTAAGAAGATTCCAAGGTGCATGGATGTTTACTGCAGTGTTTTATTTCAGATCATAATTCAAAACTAAATCTCCTGGTCATCCCCACTTCCTGAGCTTCGGTTCGCATTGCAGCTCTGAAGTGTTAGAATTGGATTCCTTTGGGGTGAAACACTACTGGAAGATGCCTTCTGGCAGCTCTCCTGATGCTCCCCAGCTGCTGCTGGGCATTCAGTCTGCAGAACAGGCCCCAGTAAAACACACTCAGTGCAGACTGAGGTCCTCGGCACCAACCACTTTGCTCTAGAGATCAGCTTCCCTTGTGCTGTGCGACCTTCTGGTGGAGCCAGAGCTGTATCACACAGGCACTCAAGAGAGAACCCGAAAGGCCCAGCAGTTGTACTGATGCCTCAAAACAAGCAAGAAATATTGCTTTCTGAAGCAAGGGTACACAAGGAACATCTATTGTTTTCAAAATGCGACAAAAACAAACACTTTTTAAAAAGTGGAAGAAAGCATCTGGAATGATGAGACTTCTCAAAAAAGGTTTGTTGTGGATTTGATTGGTTGGGGTTTTTTAGTTCCTTATTCCAATTTTTTTTTGAAAAAAAAGGGCAAGCATGGAGTAAAAAGAATAAAAAATGACATATGTTCTAGGAAATGCTTACGACGTAAAACTACCTAGAAGTGGGACGTTGCAGACACTTACTGGCAAAAAATTCAGTCATGAATGGGAAGATTACCAAGAGAATTTTTCTGTGTTACCTCACTCTTCCATTAAAGATAAATACTTGGTGGTGAAAGCATAATTAATACCCTATTTTCTTTTAGGGTCAATAAAACACAAGAATAATAAGAAATACTGATAACACTGCCTTTCTACAGCTGAAGAAATGGCAATAGAGCTTTGTTTACCTAGAGAAAAATCATCACAAAAAGCTGCAAACATTTTTAACCAGAATAATTTAATTTAAATGCCATGATCTTGCTCAAGACTTGAAAAAGAAAACTAAAAAGAGCATTTATAATATTAAATCAAGTTATACAAAGAAGTATGAAATCATATGCAACAAAAAATATGTTCATGTCCCTATGAAAACCCAAATATAATCACCTTGAGCATTTTATAAATATTTCCTGTAAGCATTGGAGATACCTTAAAATGCAATTTAAAAAATATGGAATTAACTTTTACATACCTCAGAAGTGTATTTAAATACAGTGTGTAGTTACTTTGCTGTTTGAATAATGAACATAACAAGTAGGATAAGTTATGGGTGATTCATGCCTTGTTGTTTTGGAAGTTTACATGCAAACCATGCAGCAGGAATCCTGAACAAGGAGTGGTGAACATCTGTGGTGTTTCCTCTCTGAGAAAAAGAAAAGTTCATATCCCACCCAGGGAGAAGAAATGACCCTGATAAAGAATGTAAGTGATCTTGTTTGACCTGTGACACAACACTAGTGCTGACCTCTGTGCCTAACCACAATGCATGTTTTTTGTTATAGGAGTGAGCAAGTGTGCATCGCGAAAAAGGAATGCAGGGAGTATGAATGATGCTGAAAGTCAGAATGAATTATTGATTGTGGAAGTGAAAGTGTGTTTGTTCAGGTAGGTATGAAAGGCTAAATGGAGGAGGAAGTGGAAGAAATGCAAGAAGAAAATTAAATAAACTTACTCATAACCAAGCCATTTCTATTCCAGAAACAAATCAAAGAACATGCCATTTCCTTGACTCTTCACAGACCAATACTGTGCTTAAAAACATATTAGAACTTCTAATTATAATATCTAAAGCAATGAATAACTCCAGTATTATCCCATAAGATTAAAAAAGTACCAAAATGTTAATCCAACTCTATTCGGGAATGTTTTTCATCAGAATTCTATATTATTTAGATAAATCTTCAAATTAGAAATTTAAGACTCTTAACTCATCATATGGAGAGCATGATTAATCATTCTCATCCAGAAACCACCCACCCCACGATCTTTTTCTTTAAAAAAAAGCAAACACTCTTATTTTCCAATAGCTGGATGTGTAAATATTTCTAATATTGGTATAAATATAACACACTTTTCCTGAAAAATGAGCACATGAGAGATTTTAACTGTCAGCCTTCCCATGTGGCAACACTAAAGTAAAATAAATACAATTGGCTGCTTACTGACAATGTCTGCTATCTACAGTTCAGGAAACAGCCCACTTAACATCCAGTCCTTATAAACATATTGTCCCTGTAGGTCTTTTGTTATACATGATCAATGCAACAGATGAAAAGCTGAAGTCAAAGTTAATCCATGCAATCTCAAAGCACAAATCAAGGCATTTCTTTTCACATTAAAGAAGAAGGATAATTTATTAAGGGAACTCTGGAAGGAAAGGAATTTATTAAAGGAATTCACTCCAGCTGAAAATTTGGCCTTCAATTATAAAAGTGACTAATAGAAAAATTAGTAAATGCAACAATAAATCTAATTCTATTGCAGCTATTTCTCCTGGAACGCTCTAATTTAATCCTGAAATATAAGCACAAAAGAATAACACTGCCAGGTCTGATGTACAAATCTTGGTAATATGTGAAGCAATTGGACAAAGAGAGCCTAACCTGTCAGCAGTTAATATGCAGTACATTTTTAGCAACAGTAAGAATATGTTTGATGGAGATAGATGACTCAAAAGACAGGAAATATAACATGGAATTTTACATCTCTAGGTCATAAGTTCAAGGGCAGGATCCACAGTACAATGCCTAAACTTTAGGCACCTGCTACAAAATTGTGATTCCACTCACTCTACACAGATGCTTAGATGCCTAAAAAATGTACATGGAAAATAAACACGTTTAAAATGATGCCCAAGAGGGTTAGGACACCAAACAGAGAACCCCAACCAGCACTAACAGAAAAATACCTTTTCTCCACAGAGAATAAGCACTTCAATTCATAGTGCAATTCTGGATCTAACTGATCATTTATAGCAGAAGTCTATCTTCAGGGTCAGGTTTTCAAGCCTAAATTTAAACATACAAAAAAAATGGGTGCCTCAAAGAGCTGAACAAGATTCCCTTTTTAAAAAATGTAGGCAGAGAGGCAGATGCTGATATTTGCACCAGCCTTTTACAACATTGCACCCCCTTCAATGATTAATTTATTATAAAGTAATTAGATAAGTTGTTCAGGATGATTACATGAATTTTCTCCTTAGTCCAAGGGAGTTCACACCCGCATCCATTGTTTTTCATGCTCCAACTAAAAATCTATACTGAAAAAGGGAAAACACTCTTCCACTTCTGTTGAAATTACACCCAAAAATACAATAAAAGACTTAAGAACTGAGAGAAATGTCAACCAAAAAAGGCAAGCATGATTCTATAGGCCACTGACTTGAGAACTATTTCACTCCATACTTTTATTGCTTTTTATGCAACTTCAACATGGAACTTCACATAAAAAGGACAGTCAGCAGATAAAATAATAGAATAATGGAATAGTTTGAGTTGGAAGGGACCTTAGAGATCCATCTAGTTCCAACCCCACTGCCATGGGACAGGGACATCTTCTACTAGACCAGGTTGCTCCAAGTGCCATCCAACTTGACCTTGAACACTTCCAGGGATGGGAAAGTCTGCTGATTTAGGTACTGCTCAGGAAGGTATAAAATGTCATGGCACTTGCAGGTTCAAGCTCCCTTCAAGATGCGGCAGCTGTTTAGTTATAGCTGTGAGAGCAAAGCAGCTGAAGTCTGGGTACTTTTATTGTAAGGGAGAATTTTTAATGACAATCTTAGACTTAAATGCTTCAAACAGTCTCTCCTGAGGTTGTAAATCCGTCAGCTACCAGATTAGTCTAGCTATAAATCAGCAGCGTCTGGAGTTGCTGCCAGTTGATGAAACATTGGCAATGCAGGAGATGAACATACTTGTATTTGCAAAAAATCTTCATCAGCTGGCATCTCTTCTTCCAAAACAGAGACTAAGCACTGAACAATGGAATAAAAGAATACTTTCATCTAGCCAAAAATGAGGCACATTGGCCAACTTAACAGCGTTTTTTAAACCTCATTTATTTCAGTATCATCATCCAGTAGTTCAACCATATATAGGCACACACTAAAGGGAAGGTGTGTAAATACTTCTATTTTATTTGATGAATTTCCTTACAGCTTTGCTGATTAAATGAATTCTTTAACTACTATGGGTTTATGCTGTATTAAACCACGGAATTATAATACATTAATGCCACCTGTTAGACATCAGAAATTCTAGTCAAGAGACTGGTTTCAGAAAAAACAAATTCAGCTTAAGGAATATACTTTAAGTCCTTAGATTTTGTAGGCACCCATCCTTGAGGAATTAATATTTCATCAGCAATTACAAATAAGTATTATTAAACTTAAATGGATGGCTGATTTGTGAGCACATTTGAACTCTCGGATGTCCAAGTGACATCAGTTCTCTTCTCACAACACATATCCCACTTTCTTTTTCTATCCACAAATTACTAAACAAGCACAAGAATACAGGAGTACATTTTCAGAAGTTAGCATCCTGCAAAATTTTCCCCTTTTTGAAGTCACAGACATCAGAGGCAGACTACAGCCTACATTGTTTATTAATTCTTCTGCTCTGGGGACTTGCACAGACACCTCAGCCTGATCTCCAACAATTGCAATCAAAACTCTTGACATGTCCTGAGGTTGAATCCATTAAAGTGTAAAGGCTCTGACATTTTTTGAGCATTCTCCTTATGTTACATTGACAAATGGAGGGGTTTTGTGTTTCATTGGTTAAGAAGGAGTCGGGTTTTAGTTATTTGAACCTAGGGTAGCTTCATTCATGGATCAAAAAAGACCTCTTGGGGCTTCCAAAGTCTTAATTATTTTAGAGCTACAAGGCATGATTTGGTAGAGATTTGGGTAATGGGAAACATGTTCTTCTGGGATCACTTCACTTTGGGGAGCTTTCCAGCTGTGAAACAGGCTCTCGAACTTAAAAGCTCTCCAAAGCTCTACCTGGCCCCAGGCCCAAATTTCCCTGTAACAAAAGTTGACTCACAGAACTTGTGTAATATATGCAACCAAAAAACTGCAACATTAAAGAATTGGTAAGATTTATGATAACACTAAAAGTTGTTAAACTGTTTTTAAAAGGTCAGCTTTTCACATTTAGAAGCAGAAGAATATTAGTTTTTATATAATCACCACATATCTAATTCCACAAGCAAAAGTGACAGCTATTTTATTATCCAAGGTATCTAAGGAGGTTTGCACATGACAGTATTAACTTATTACAATAAAGTGAAGGTTCCATTTGTTATCATTCAGAATGATAAATAACATGGCTCTTTTTACTTTAGAATTGGTTTTCTGGAAAACTACTCATATGATGATGTTGTCTCATTTATTAGTTAATGTAAGCATAAATAAATAACAAATCCATTGAAATGCCTGTGTGCCTGACATTACCCTGCACCATTTAAACAAAATGTATCACTTTCAAGGCATATTTATCAACAAAATACATGTAAGGCAGGCTACTATTAAGCCCATTAACAGTAATTTTATGTTGTATGAACAAGCAGTGGTAGATAACAGTATGTCCCATACGGATTAGGATCTGAATAAAGTGTGATTTTCATTCACAATTATATATATTACAAAATTTTCTACTGCCATTTGTATGAAAAATAGTAACTTGAATACTATAACAGGAACTTGAAAACTAGAAACTTTCAACAGTAAATCGAAAAATCTAACACCTAGAATTTTATACACTCAAATCTATACAAAAGTGTACAGAAAACCTTAGGTTCCAGAACAGACCTTCAGCATAAAGTTCAGTTTGTGCTCCAATATGATGGTTTCTTACACAGGTCAAACTGAAAACATCTTCTTAACATGAGGACACTTATAAAAAAGTGAAGGAATTATGTATGCCATTAAAGAAAGCCATTAAGCTTGAGGAAATGACACATGCACAGAAATCACACACAGCAACGACTGAAATTCCCTACCATATCAAAACATCAGAAAAAGCATGCCATGAGAAAAACCCTTCCTCCACTGAAGTGTAGGGAAAAACTCTTTCATGTTTATGGGCTCCATTTGAAGTCTGGAACCCACAAATCTCCTCTATTTGAGAAAAAAGACTGTAGATCAAGTGTCTCTATGGCTGTCCTCTAGTCCTGACCCAGAAAATCTTGTATATCCTGTGTTCCACTCTGCAATAATAATAGTTTTTAAAAAAAGTTCTGATGGGCAATTATTATTACAGCTTCAATTCTATACCATAAGTGACTTTGAATAATATACCTAAGCACTTATTATCACTTCGTTCTGTCCTGATCCCTCTGTTTATGTATTTATGTCTCCTTGTTACAAATTCTTCACCTCTCTGAGAGAGCTCCAATTGTCTAACTGAAGAGTAACACAAACACTGTCACCTTTCTGGTATATGTGATAATGCTGGCCATCTGGGGTACCATCTGGAATAGAGAAATACAGAGGAGAAGAAGACAGAGGCACGCTCAGTCCAGGTGAAACCTGGTCTGTCCTCAGCCAGAAAAAAAAAAAATTCTTTGTTTGACCAGCTCCCTGCACAGAGCATGGTGCTTTGAGACTGTGATTCACCAAAAACAACACGTAGGGAAGAGACAGGTTTGTAAGCACAGGCACAAATTGAGATGTGAGCTGTCTCTTTGTGAAAGAATAGGGTAACAGTCCAAATGACAAGTGTTCCTGGAATTAGCAGCATTAAGGAATCTTATCGGCTGCCATGGGACCCCAGCTCCACGGACTGAGGACATGGGCAGGGAGATTTCAGATGGTCACGTGTGTGATTCACTGTGCAATCCACGTCTCACTGGGTTCACTAGTTTATGCTCCTTCCTGAGCAAAAACTGGTAGCCTGCTCTTGGACAAAAACTTTGTAGAAAAAAATATAATCATGTTTGTCAAACGCCAAGGCTCAGCTAATAATCCAGGTTGCGGTCATCAAGCTCAGCACCCCTGTATTTACCTGGGATGTGCATCTACAGCTTAGATAAGTTGCTGTGGATAATTCAAAGCAGACTGTCATAATAATTAATTGGCAGTAAAACCAAAATCTCAAAACAGTAATGTGTGGCTGTCTAATAAAATTTTTAGTGGATTACTCTATTCTTTTTTTTTTTTAAATTCAAGCATACCTTTAGATACTAGGAATGAAGGAATTAGGAATTTCTTTTCAGAAAGGAAACAATTTCAGAATAAATTTGAGAGTCTTTGAAAATATAGTATAGAGCTTGGAAAAAAAAGGAAGAAAAAGCACTTCAAAGTGCTTTTCTTTGGAGGATTATCCTTATGCAGTAGCACTGCCTGATGCATTTGTGTAGACTGAATGAAATAGACCACATTGAACATGCAACGCATGTAAAATGATACAAAAATATTTGCATCTTTGGAATGAATTTACCTGAAAAAACAGCCAGGATTCTTTTTGTTCTGATCATTTATTAAGATTATTATGAAGGAAATACTTAGTAAAATTAAAAAGGCTGTTTATCTCAGTATCCACTTTACAACAGTGGCCAAAAGTGAATACCTAAGAAAAAATGCTAGTACAGGGCAAGCATGCAGTGATATCTTTCCAGAACACCCTCCCAGTCTCCAGTAATCTCCAATTCACAAAATTAAGGGAAAGATTTATCTGAAAGAAGATTATGCACAATGCCTATTGCTAGAGGCAAGAGCTCTTAATACATCAGCTGAATAGTCCAAATTAAAAATTGTATTCATTCAGTAATAGCTAATATGTTAATAAAACTGTTATTTCAGTGGTTGCACCGCTGGAAGCCTAAAATGGCTGTGGTGCATACCCCAACCCTCAGGGCATGTTTTATATCTTCACTTACAGCCTCCTGAAAGGCTCACTGCCTGCAGGTTGGGTGGGTCTGACAAGGAACCTCAGAGCTGCCCACAGACAGCACAGACACAGTTCCTGCTAGGGCTCACAATGACAATCAAGAGTGACTCTGAAGCTGCTTCTCACACAGGATGGACTTGCCTGTAACATGGACAAAGGGCCTGTTATAATGGACTCGAGCCTCACCAAAACATTCATACCTAAGGGTGAGGCCGTGCACACACACAGAGGTTTCCTGCAGCCTGCCACCAAGTCAGCAACAGAACTGGAAGGCCTAGCAGAGCATCTGCCCCTCTTGTTCTTCACAGCCACAGATACTTTTGAGCCCTCATTCCTTCCAATCTGTGAAGTTATCCAAAACATTATGAAATTATTGGTAATGAGATTAACAAGCTCTTCAGACTCTATTTCCCAACGTCTTGCAAAGATGTGTTTAAAGTATTTCCAAGGAATTAAGCTAGAAATACAATTCCACAAACTAACAGTTTTTGCCCTGAATGAGACCTGGCAGAGCTGCTGGAAAGGCACCGTTCACATTGACCTGTCACAGCTTGTGCAAGGGAAGAGTACAGCCTGTGTTGCTTGGGCAGTGCTTCTGACCCTCCCACAATTAACAGAGGATCACCAAAAGAAGATCTCCAGGAAGGAGAAAATGGACAAACTGCCTTTTTTGGTGAAAACAGCTAAACACATATACTTGTTTAGGTGATGAGCGTTTGTAGTTAGGCAATGAGTGTTTATATTGACTCAATTACTCCTTTCTACTAAAGGAGTGCCTGTGACTTAGCACTGAAATGTTCACAAGTTGAAGAGGGCTAGGTAGATTGTGTCAGTGCGCTCATGAATTTATTCATTACCAAGTCACTATAATGTAATATAGTAATTGAGAGAATGGAAAACAAAACAAAACTACAAAACAAACAAACCAACCAACCCACTCTTACAATTAAAAAAAAAAAAAGTCAGAGAGAGCGAGAGAGCAAGAGACTGCTGTCTCATCCATGAATAAGCTGTATTTGCCAAAGCTACGCTGCCTTGATATCATGCTTTAAAGATACTTATTTCTAACTTTACAAAAAATCATACCATGATTTGAACCAGGCTTAGATCAGTGGCTGCAACTTCTTCATGCAGAAAAGCCTCGATCTAATACTCAGAGTTACCACCAGGACCCAGACAGGGTTTAACCTTTGGCCATGCACATCCGCATCACACCAGGACAGGGCTACTGGCTTTATGCCTGCAATCTGACAGATGTTATCAGACAACAGTACTCCCTCACCTTGAAAGACAGTTGCTTTAAAATTTCTCTTGAGTTTTGTTTCAGTAGTTATAGGTAGGAGACACAAGATCAGGTTCCACCCTCTGAAGGACTTCCTCACATCACAGGCATCCCCAGCAGGAATCTTACAGACCTCCTGCTTTGTGATCCTCTGCTGTGCTCTATGGCAGCTGTTCTGCCCCTACTTGAAAGAGTAGCAATTAAATTATTTTACCTTATCCTCAACACCCATTGGAATGTAATTCTGGGTAAGAAGTCTCCATAATTCAGGTATTTGAAATCAGTTTTGTACCAAGAACATGTGGACAGCAAACTACACTATTCTGACAAAAATGTTTTTCTATGCTATTCATCATTTGGTACAGCTCTAGCCCTCAAAAGAACACACATACAGACTCATATACCCACAAGGGGCCCCATCCTCCTCCCTTCTTACCCTCAGGTAGGAAAGTTTTCATTTAAATCATGTTTATTAGTGGTTGTCTTGGGCACATGAATGCTTGTAGTGTACCCTTTCTATAGACAAAACTGCAAATCATCTTCTACACTTAAGTAAGTCATCACTCATCAGTAACATGTCATAGTAAAATCTATCTCTGTTCTTTCTCAGGGTAATTATTTCAGAAGCATCTGCAACAGGGAGCAGCTATGTATCTGAACAACTTGGCTCATGTTTGGTGGCTCAGGTTTGGTTTTCATTTAAAGAATTTCTTTTTTAGTCCGTAATGCTACATAAATAAACATTAAAAGCTTTAAAAAAAAAAAAAATCAGTTGCAGTAAGTGATCAAAGCTGTGGTTATTTAGGTTCCCTTTCCTTACAGGATGGTTACAACCACATTAGCAATGGTTTTCATTCTTTTGCTTTCCCCCACTACAGTGGGATAGCACTGCCCAAGTCATTAGGGTGTGAATGACCTCTGCCCCAGCAGGCATGGCAGAACAGGCCAGTCTTTGCCCATTTATCATCTCAGCACCTTTCAGCCATCATGATCTACTTACTAAGGTGATGCTGCATATAGACTTCCCGTTTTCAGTTTTCTCTTTCTGCTCCTGCATGATTTTCCATTTCTTACCTGGACCTAAGAACTGTCACTACCTAACTTATTTGGATGACTTTATGAGACAACTTTAGGTCTGCTAACTGAAAGAATGATTAAATTTTGGGTTAGGAACTATGGTGGATTTTCAGCATAATGGTTAAAGCATACCAGTGACAACCAAGTCTAAACCATGGACTCAAATGTGTAAGTGTGCTAAGATGAGACTGTCAAATGAAGGAAAACGTTGTGTCATTAGGAAAACAAATGACTACAAGAACGTTATAATAAACAAACAGCAATGTGTTTTTTACAGGCCTTTGAAAGTTATTGTGCTTTCATTCCTTCTGATAAGCAAGCTGAGATGTGCAATCATAAACATGTTCAAATAATAGTGACTTGAGTGAGACTTACAGAATCTAATCCTCCAGGAATTGCTCATGTACATAATGTTAATAACGTATGTAAACTTCTGCAGCACCAGAACCTCAGTTTGTACATTATGCACATCACATCATAAATTGTGTTATGCAAGCACCATTTCCAGTATTGTCATGTCTTATTTTCTGTCAGCCTGTTAACATACAATTTTGCTGGTATCTAATACAGACATTATTAAAAGAGAAAAGACAGACATTCACTTGCAATGAAGTGTAGGCAAGGGCTCCTAGGACTCTGCTGGGCTGCAATTTCCTTGGTTCAGTATGGAAAATCTGGCTGGGTTAAAAAAATTTCATTTGGACTTCAGCCTGAGAAGGTTTGGCAAAATTCCTGGTTTTTGGAATTTCTGCTGCCTGCTTCTTGTCTTCCAGGTAGTGCAATGCTTCAGAATCCTAAAGACTTTTGCTTTAGTAATTATTTTTACAGACTTCTTGATAATGCCAACTAATTGATTCTCATGTGATTTGGCTCTTACTGCTTATAGCATGTCATTCATGATTAAGTTCAAAATCACATGTTAATAGAGCTGCTTTGAATAATATTTGATTTAGTCTACTCTATATATTTAACTTATAGATAATGCTAAAAATAATAATAAAAAAAAATTACCTGCAAATGTTTGGAACATATGAAAATCTACTGCCTCTTCTCAAGGAGACTAGAAAAATATCCACTGTGATACCAAATCTTCATAAAAGTCTGCATTTCCATTTTGAGTCAACTTTACTTGACAAGACATGACAAGTCCAAGCTAATATTATTGAAAATCATATCCAACATCTCGGCTGCTTAATAATTTATTTTATTGAGTATGAGGTTTTCTGTGAGCAACTGGCAAAATCCATGATATGAATCATGGTAATAATGCAAACATATAACTATGATGACATTTTGTTCGGGGAAAAAAAAATAAGTGCTAGCTAGCTTTTCCTTTAAACTGTTTTACTACAATATGATTTCTTGAGACAGAAAGTATAAAAACAGTAAGAAGGAATGACCCTCTGTATTTGGTTCTTACTTTGAGGAGTAACACAACGAGAATATCAAAACATAATTTGACAACGGAGGTCACAGTGACCATGAAATATTCCCTTCAGATATTGGAAGGGTTAGGATAGGAAGAAGGATTAAGAAAGAAATGAAACCAATGAATTTCACTTCAGCAATGAAATTTTCAATGAACTTCTATAATTGGTTGTAAGTTTTTAAGGAAAACTTATCTAAGGTGAAAAGGATTTAAGGAGTGTTCATAATACCTTAAAAAACCACAATATAAAAGAGGTAAATCCTAAAAAGAACCCCATCACACCACACCGCAAAACAACAAAACCATCATTATGAAGAAAGAGTAGTAAGTCGCCCTAAATCTTGAATTTTTCCTGATTCCAAAGACAAGATGGAATGCACAGTAAGTATTTGAAACATGCTGTAATAAAAGGTCAAATAAACTATTTATAAACAGAGATACATGTATAAAAATATCCTCACAAATACATGTGTAAAGCATAAAAACTAACATAATTGTATGAAAAACAAACTGAATAAAACTATACCCACATTAGACAGGACAAGAGATAGCAAGCATGATTCAGGCTTAGTAATTTTTTTAATTGCGACAATTAAATACTGAAATATATTGCCTGGGGAATAACCATGGTTCAAAGTTTTTGGAACAGGTTAGAAATCCATCTGCCAGAAGGGCTGTTAGGAAGTGTTATAGACCCTGCCTGGGGAAGGGAGAAGGATTAGAGCCTTTTTAGATGTGATTCTTTCAACCCTACAGTTCAGTGTCCATTGTCACTAATTTTGTCAGTTTTGTGTGGTATTCTGTGCTCTTCAGAGCACAACCCATCATCTCACTTATCCTGTTTCTATTAACCTGTGGCTCTCCATCACATTTGTCCCAGTATTATTTACACCAAGGGTGAAACTGGTCCATGTCCTCAGTATCTGACAGCACTGTTGGTGTATTAGGGAAAGAACTGGGCAGGGGATAAGAGAATGACACTGTTCACTACAGTCAGGGGCTGGAGAGAATTCCAAGTGGGATGGAAAACAAGGCGGGAGTTGAGTTTCTGTGTTTTGTATAAGGGTAAAGAAGACACAAATGCTTGTGAAATGCATTCATTGGTGTAATATCACTGCTCATAAAAGGACTGTGCACCTTGTTCACTGAGCAGTGACCTCATTTTCAAATATCTGATCAAAGTTTTTATTAAAAGTTCGATTTCTGCTGAAATAACTATGGAATATGTGAAGGGTTTTAAAATTAGTATTTTCCTGATGAAAATGCGTCTTGAAGTTTGTAAAAAGTTGTGGACAAGCTCTCTATTTATTGACAAGGGTAAAGGCCATGATCATCCTGAGAAAACTTAAGGGTATTGGCTTAGGCACTAAAGCAACGTAGCACTGACTATGCCACGTTATCATACCATTCCACCAAGACAACAAGCCTTGCAAATTATTGTGCTTTATGTACTTGAAGGTTTTTCTCAGTTTTTTATACTTTTCAGAAAAAAAAAGTTGATTGCCAGGCAACAGAATTTTAAACAGCAGAAATATTTAGCTGATGGTTTTTGGTCTGTGGGGGCAGCCTTACTAAAAGGCAAATAAGTAATGAAGGGCCAAAAAAACCCAATTATTTTTATAATGTTTCTTACTTTGCTTACTGTTTGCAATGAATTTCAGGTGTCCTTGAATCCTTAAGAGTGCAGCTGGCTAAAATAGCAACCCATTTCTTGATTAATGCAGACAACAGTGCAAGGCTAGAGGGTAATCCCAAAGTTCCTTTTATATCCCTCATCTTACTTTTCATCTGCTGTGCACAGTGGTGGCCCTAGTGCATTTTAGCCAAGGAAGACAGCCAAGGCTGAAACTGCCAAGTCCCCCTGTGATAAAACTACTAAACAGCCTAAACTGTCTAGCCCTGGAGCAGCAGGGCCCTAGAAACCAGCAGAATTTCTTGTCTTGCCTCACCTTTCCTTACTCTGAGCTCTCTGAGGGTTATGGAAAATATCTCAAGACAATCAGCCACAAAGATTTTGGAACACAGTCATGGAATCATTACTGTCACTATTTCCTAAACCATTTGCAGCTTGACAACACTCCTACAGTATCTATAACTACACTTAAGTATGTGCAAACTCATAAAAGTTTCTTTTACATGGCTGTCATTGTTGACTCTAGGAAAAGACCTTCATAATCTAAAAGACCCTTCCAATAACAACGCCACAGCTTCTTACTCCATAATGAAAGCTTCTTATATGTAACATATGCATTTGAAAGCTGAAGTACTTTAAATATCTATATTCACCTGTGTACCTACCATAAAATTTACTGTAAAATGCTAGTATGTGAAAATTCACTTTTCAGGCTGTTTGGATGCAAATGGAAAAGGCAGTAGTAAGTTTTTATGTTTTTCTCAGATATTCATTATTTCTCACTATTCTTTGAAAAGCTTTTCAGGTACAAATGTCATACAGTCCTTACCCAAAATCAGTGATGGGATAAATGTACAATAGTACAAGTGTGAGAATGCACGATAGCTAAATCTGTCCATGCTTGCAAGTTGAGCTGTGTTATTATGACAATTAGACAATCATTTCTTAAAGAAATTAGGCTTTTTTTTTTCCTGAATAAGTAATTTCCAGTTTCTTTTTAAGTGCGATCACTGATTGAAAACTGGCGCTTTTCATAGAATACAATTTAGTGTGCTACCAGCACATATCTACTAGGAATTAACCATGCCATTCTTGACCACAAACCTACAAAATCAAAACAGCCAAGTTTCACAGAAAGCTGACATTTAGAGTTCAAATAAAAAGAACACTGCAGTCCTCTAAATCCAGGCTGACAGATTTTTCTTAGTTGTGTGCTGGTATAAAAATAATAATCAGATATTACGTAGAAGAATTCAAACGAAATTTAACATCACATCTTAAACTGTCAAAGTCATGGTTTCTGTACAAAAACCTGCTTAAGCATTTGTGAACTTTTTGTTTTTACAACATGATTCTCATGAGAAGTTCAAGGCCAAACCCAAATTTTGTCATCAACTACATTTTTGTTTTGTTTTGTTTTGCATGCCATATTAGCTTCAGTTGATGGTAAGCAGTCTAACAATTTTTCCTTTGCGTTCCCATGAAAACAGTGCACTACGAGCTGCATCAATGAAGCAGAGGTCCATTGTGAAACTTGGTAATGAAAACAGGCACAAACTGCATAACTAGATATTTCTCATTGCTACAGTGAGCTAACACATGTTCCTCAGCTGCGGATTCTCTAAAACTCAATAGGTTTGTAAAGGGACTTTTTAAACTGAACAGTTTGAGAATTTGATTGGGGAGTAGGGGAGAGAAATCAATTATTTTTAAAATACTATCAATTACAATGCACCAAGTATCAATTCAGGGCTGCTGCTTTTTTTTTTTTTTTTTTTTTTTAATTGGAAAACTATTCACATTTTGCATCTGTGAAGTGTAAAGAGCATTCCCCAGCAGAAAAGTATGCTATTATGTGTTACCATTCCTGGCTGAACCATTCTCAGTTCTGTTAGCTTTTATGTCCCATCACTAAACCCAAGCACATGGTTCAGTCTGTACTTCTATGCACCTGTCACCAGATTGCTTAAAGATGACTAAGGGTATATTCAGAGGCTCTCAGTATTTCAATACTCTGTTTACTAGGGTGCTATTAAGAAGCCAACCCAATATATAAAGGTTGAACTTAATTCCTGTCTAAATTTATTAATTATCCTGTGTTTGTTGAACATACTGCAGCTGATGGCTACAGCACACAGCAGTGCTGCAGTACAAACAGGTGAATTTAGAATCTAGAAGTATGAATCAAAAAGGCCAAATCAAAAACGCAATGAAATTTTGCTATTTAAGAATATTCCCTCTTGAACAGCTCAATGCAAGAACAATATATCTATAACAATAAAAATAATGGTGTTGGAGGGTGGAGTAAGTATTTGGTGGGTATTCATTAAGAAAGGAGTGATGTCTAGCAAATTATGGATTAGGCAGGAGCATAAGAAGAAAAACCCTGAACATGAGATGAAAAAGCACAGCCAAACTTGCCAATAAATTACTCAATATTAATTTACCTGGAGGACAGAAATAGGACAGAACAGCTGGTGATTTCAGGCTCACTTAAAGCAATTTTTTTTTTTTTTCATTTTTTAACAAAAGAGATCCGGATGTTTCTTTTGCAAAATGCTGAACAAATATTTAAAGCAAAGTGACTGTGTGTCAAGGATTTTGCTTTCTCAATCATAATATTGGTGAAAAAAACCACTTTAGTGCCAAACAATATATCAAAAAAACATCAATGAATCTCTAAGTGCTAGCAAGTTGTGACCTCACCTCTGTTACTGTATTTTTGATAGGCAAAACCAAACTCAAAATATTTCAGAAGAAAGTCTAGAGGCAAGAAAAAGGATGAATGATGATCTGGCTTATTATTATGAAGACAAATACTAATTCATTTTTTAATGTGTTTCCTACCATGCATTGCATATTATATTGCATACGCCATTAATATATACAATGCTTGTGCATGTGTATTACTTTATGTGTTCAATAAATATATGTGTATTTTATTTTTGTTTATATACACATGAATACATAGATATTAATTCCATTTCTAAATTAATGTCTGAGTTCTCTTATTTTCTCCATTTATCTCTTTTAAAAAATGGACGAAAGTGAAATTTCATGACAAATAACGTTCCTTTGTATTCATTTCAGTGGGGAGTAAATAGCCATGAATGACCTTCTTGTCTTTACCTTTGATTTTTTAAATGCTTCTTGGCACTTTAACAAATGGTTCACCACACTTCAACTGAAAGGGAAGAAGATGTCAGTGACTTGATGGATGCTTTTTACTATAAGTGTGAGTAGAAATAATACATTTAACACCATGTAGTCCTAAATACCACTCCTGAATATTGAATTGGTAGAATATATTGTTAAGAATACAGATTTCAAACAGAAATAGTTAACAGTAAGGCTAGAATTTCTGAAAAGACACAGAGTGTTTTCCCTGAAAAGTTTATAATGAAGCAAATCTGACAAGATTTTGTTCCTAAATCTGTACTGGAATTTGCTCTCAGTCTTGGATACAAAAATGTGTCAGTTTCCTGACAATGCTAGGGAATACATGTTATGCTGCAACATTCAAATAACTTTATACTGATGACAACATGAAACAGTTATTGACAGAAAGGGCTATCTATAAAGAAGTGTCATTAAGCTTATATGCACTAAATCATATTTAAAAAAATTAAGATGACATAAGCTAATGGTTAAAAGACATATTTTGGGAGTGGGAAAGAGGGAGTTTTGATTTTTTGTGGAAGGACCCTCTGGTAGTTGGAAGCATTTCCTTTATTTCAGATCCAATCTTCAGTTAATATTTAATCCACTGTTTTTTCCCACATCCTTTTGCAACTAGCACATGCTAATGGAAGATGACAGACAGACTTATATAAGTCACTTGGGGACAGCTCCAAAATAAACTTTGATGCCTTAAATTAGATGCCACTACAACAAACCATACTCAACAATCCCTCAGAGATGTCTATGTCATTTTTTTCCTTTTTGACCTGAAACCACATCCGCCATTTAAGGCTTTTGGCATTGATACATTTGAAATTTCTCATCTTTCTGTAAGGTGACCCATTCATTTCCACAAATAAAATAAGGACTTCCATGAAAGTGATGTTTTACTAGAATAACAGATTGAGCCTTCCAGTATTGTCAAACCAGTATTAGTATGCAAAGCACACAAAGAGGCCTGACAGAAGGACCAAATTCACAAGTGAAAGCTGACCCATATTTCTTTGCTACAGAAGAAGCGTTACATTCTCCGCTCCCTTCCCTGCTTTTCTTGCCAAAAAAGTCTTTGCAAAAGTTCATTCTCCCTTTTTCTCCCTTGTTTAGTCAGTTCTCTCTGTGCAAGTCAAGCGCAGGCAGATAAGAGTGCTAGCAAACCACCGTGGTGACCCATTACTGACACGCAGTTGACAAAGAGAGTATGAGGTACTACTACATGTAAGTGTTCTATGAAAGTAACTCCCATGATGTTCTTTCACATTTGCATTCTGTTCTGAGTTCATAGGACCCAATACAAGGCTGCAACACATTCCAAATGCACTATTAAGCTGTTCTAATACAGAGACTGGCATTTTCAAAGAAGGCCCCATTCCTAGACGTAAAATACCCCAACTTACCCTTTTTCATGCTACATTGCCAAAGTAAGATAGGCACACAGCTACACACATCACAGGTTTACATTCAGAAACACAGCTTCTTTACAACCCTTTGCATTCTGCTGCTCGTGGAAAGTGAAAGGATTACCTTAGCTTGCCCTTCAGTACTGTCCACTTTCTCCATTCAACTCTACTCACAAGCACTGTGACTTTATTGCTAATTTCCTGTTGAACTATAAATATTATCTTTTGGAACTTTTTGACACTTTTTTCTTTTCTTGTTTCCTCTGCTGGCCTGTTCCACAGCTCCCTACCCTTTCATATTTGTCTCCTAATTGTGACTAGTCTGAAAAATATTTTTGAAAGTGGCTCCTTTTATCCAAAAGTGTGTGGGTTTTTTTCCCCTGAATATACACTCTCCACTGACCTTCCCCTCTATTCTGTCCTTACAGCTAGGTTTAAAAAAGTTTGGCCAACTCTCTGTTGCATTCAGTTGATGAATTCTTTTCAAACAAGCACACTGCAGGGGTATTGTCACAGCAATTCTCAGATGAGAACATGCAAATTCTTTATATTCTCTTATTCTACCTTTTTCACATTGACAATTTGTTTTGATCTTTCAAACATGGACATAAACAGTGTACTTTCAGACTACAGAAATATTTTGCAAATTCTTCCACATTAACATAGACATTTTTACTTTCAATATGTAGGATGTTCTAACCATAACAGTGTAAAAACCTTTAAAATGAATTTTCATTTCGTAAATTAATTTGCGAACCTGAAGTTTTGAATTTCCAATCTATAAAACAAATTGTGGCATAGGGGTTGAGAGATAAACTAAGTGGGGAAAAATATACTTTCCACTTTGATCAGGAGAGAAAAAGACACAAGACCTTTGTCTGCACGGCCTCACTGTAACTTTAGTTCAATGGGATTCCAAGGAATATGGGAAGACTTATTAATCCCCCATGGCCTGTAAACTGGCTATTTTTCCCTTTTTCAGCCTCTCTTGTAGGCAGGGTTCTTCATTTTCTACAATTCTCTCAAGAGCTGAGGCAGTGGAATTTTAGGCTTCAGTCTTAATAAAGGAATTCTTTTCCCTTGAGTATGCAGCAGTGGGAAGAGGTATAAGAAAGTTCAAATTCAAATCGAATAGAATCATTTCACATATTTTTTGATTGTTATCTGGTTCAGGTCACTGGAGAACACTGACAGTCAATTCAATAACATGCCATCAATACAAGAATAAGTGTATTTCAGATATCAAGGTGTATACTATCTCACTAATGAGATTTTAATTTAAAATGACAATTTACTTCCACACTGCCTAAGCGTATTGAAAAGATTTATTTATACACTTAATGAACCATAACACAGAGAAATATAAAGTAGTATATTACTCTGTGGAGCTCCTATGAGTTCTACATTCCTGTCTAATTTTTACTCTACTAAATGGTAATTAATTCTTGTCATTTACTTTGACAGCTTTCTGTCAGACTGCCAGGTGTCATCTGCAAAATACACAGAAAAGCTACAACACTGACATTCATACCACCCTACATGTAAAACATGAAAGTAAAAAACTGAAAATCTATTTGATTTATGACTGAAAATGCAAAAATACAGGGTGTTTTTTTATTTTTCCTATGGACTTATGTCTAGATTAAACTGATTTGGACGCATAAATGGCAGTAGTTTTATCAGGCAGATCCAAAAAAAATGCAATGCTTCAAGAGGCTCAAGTTTAGTGGTGATCATTCTGTGCTGGAAGTTAGTTGTACATGCAAAATTGCAAGCACATTTCTTTACCAAAAGTAGCAGAATTCTTATTTGGCTATCTGGTTAATGCTTAGTCATTGGCTATCAACTACACAACTTTCAACATACAATTTGCCTTCCTCAGTATGTCTAGTAGCTATACATTATACCTCAAAGGAACTTGCAGAGTGTCTATATAGTTCATCACGATATTTCACTTAAAAAACCCAACTCAGTAAGTGTATACGGCTGCATTATTTCCTCTTCAGAAAATCTGGTCTAGTTTATATGATCATAATCCAACTCCCTGCTCAAACCTTCCATCAGATGGCTCCATCAGGAAGCCTGAATTTGTCTCAGTGGTGATGTAAAATTTTTCAGTCTGGAAACACTGATTTAACACTTCTGCTTGAGGCCATGATTCTGAGCATGAAAGGTCTGTGCCCCTGGGCTGTTATCTACAACTCTCTTCTGTCCTCCCAACATAAATTCAGCCATATGCGTCTCTCTGAGCAGCTAGTTTCCATTTCTAGTCTTGTACAGAGATTCACAGGTTTCATTACAACAATGCTCTCTAATACTATTAGAAGGATTCCCCCATGATTTCCAGGACAAACTATACTGCGTAATTGCTTTCAGGGTTTCTCCCTCTCAGCCACCACAACACATCTGCTGCATGGCCCAGGACAGGGCCCTCAGAGAGGTCACATTAATAACGTATCTTTGGCTGAAAATCGCCTACTAGCGGCACTAACAGTGCCTATTAACCTGCAATTCAGCAATTAATTTAGGGTAGCCTTGTCAGTTTACTGTTTCAACAAACTCAACTTCTGCAGCTGAAATCAGGATTAGGGTTTCAGTAAGTGAAGGATTACAATCAAGCCTTAAACTGCCTTTCTTTCTTTTGAGCTTATAACCCATAATGACAAACAAGAGCTCACAGATAGAGAGACAGTTGTGAGGGATGCTTGTACCACGGTCTGCCTTGAGCCAGCCGCCATCTAAAGGGGTTTTTTGGCCAACACTAACACACTGGTTCCTGTCTTTCAGAAGCCCTCAAATAAGCAGATCCTGAGAGAGGATTTGAGAGAGTCATTAGTAAATAATAACTTAAGAAGCCAGTTCAACAAATGAGAGAAGTAACAAGATAGACACTTAAACCACCAGGCACAGGCTCAAGATTGACCTTCCCAATGAAATGGGAGGTGATAGGAGACAACTCCATGCAGACAGGAGCATGGAGGAGAGTGGGAATTTGCATGGAAGATCTGAAGATTACGACAAGAAGTTTGAACTCACTAGGACTGGAGTCGGTGAAAGTTCAAAAAAATGTGGGATGATCATGAATTATCCGTCAGGCATGACAGATGTAGCATTATGTAGCATTTTCTTCCCTTTGAGGAAAAAAAAAATTGGAATCTTTTTTGATCCAGATTAAGGACTTAGGTTTGTGCGACCACAAGTATGAAGGGCTCATCGAGCTAATGACAAGGACATTTTTTTTCCCTCTCACATTCTCCCTTTCATCTTCTGAAAAATAAGCCTATCAACACAGCAAGAAATTAATACGAAATTGTATACACTTTCCAGCTGAAAATATCTGTTCAATATGTGTGACTACAACCATTCTTGTCTTAATACATTGCTTTTGTAGGGGTTATTTGATTATGACCTTTCTTTGTCCAGATCCACTAAAGTTGGTTATACACAGTATACATAAGCATGGAGCAGATAAATATCCTTCATGAGGCAGGGAGGATTCCTGACAGTAAAGAGCAAAGCAGAAATGACCATATGCATTAATGAAATTCCTAACATAATAAAAAATTATTTCCCTGCTATTACACTCCATTCATCGGAAACAACTGGGAATTATCCAGAACTAGTCAGGGTCAGAATCTAGGTTCTACTGAGTTTAAGCACTGTGCAGCCTTTGAGTTCACTTAAATTTAGTTTTTGTCTCGGCTTGGAAATAGCAGAGGCTAGGGGAACTTCACTTTCAGAGTTCTTGTCTGACTTGGCCCACTTAATCCCTTAATTGGATATTGAATTTTCTAAGTATAAAACCAGAAACTGTACATGCTTCTCAAAAAAACACATGGAAAAAACTTGCGTGTGTGTAGAATTGATAAAAATCAGGGGACTTAACTCTAGAAAATAATTTTAAAGTACAGAAAAGCATTCACAGAGAGTTTTGCTCGTTTTTTTAGTAGAAAATAGAATCCAGAAATACTTAGCTATATTATTTTATGCTAACACAGATGACACAGCTGACAACATTTAATGAGTTTCCCAATATTTATTTCAAAGTAGTGTTTTATAGCTTGAAATGAATACCAGTGCTGGCAGGTGTCAAGACTCAATAGCAATTTACTTTCAGAGCAGCGATGCAAATTACACACTTGAATTTTACAAAGAAAAGAACAGCAGTAAAATATGTAGCGACAGTACTGTGAAGCCTGTAAGAAGTGTAACAGCTCAGCTTCCTGATATATTTGGTTTACCCAGAAGAACAAAACTTTTGTGACTAGCCCTGACTGCAGTGTATTTAAATTTAGCTCCAGGATTCAACATTGTAATTGCTTAAAAGCTCACTATGTTCCAGAGCCTAAATATTTTGCTCTGGTTCAGCATTTCTCTACATTCTTTTTACTAAATTGAACACTGAATAGGAAATCTTCCAACCACAGCACAAGTTCACTCACTCCCAAAATAATAAACAGAAATCACTAAAACAGATAATTCCCTTAGTTATTTTATATCAGTGTAGAGAGAAAGTTAAAGCCTCCTTTAAGAGTAAAAACTAAGAGAAAAGTTAGAAGCCTGTATCATTATTAATAGTATTTTTAATATAAAAGAATAATTATTTGGGGTTTTTATTTTAAATGCAATTTTATATACATATATATATATATATAATTATACTTGCTCTGAAAAAGTAGCAAGTCTACACAAGTTATTTGAAATTTGTAAAAATGTGCTACTAACCCTAAACAAAAAATAGAAACCACAGACATAGTAAGAGTAAAATCCTATGGCAACTAGGGATGATCTAAAACTGAATTCAGACATATAAAATCTTCTTCATAGGCAGAGGGAATTTTTGGCATTTCAGACCAGTAGGGTAACCACCTTGCATAAAGGCTCAGGTTAGTGGAAAGGAAAATACAGACTACAATCCAGCAAAGATTTAAAACACATGCTTAACTTCATGCACCTAAATAGTCCCATTAACGTGAAGTTAAGCATGTGTGCATGTTTTTGTAGGATCATACTCAAGTGATATCCCTTTGATGAATGTTTCTTCCTGTGTTAGCAGGGAATGGTGTTTGATCAGACCAGCATGGGGTTAAGCGCCCTTTATCTTCCTGTTCTCCACTTAGAGGACCCCACTATGTTGGTGAATGGGAGGATGAGGACGAGAGGCAACATCCAGCCCTGAAGCTATACAAATTCTGGTTATTTTTTGAGGAACCTCTAACACAGCTGAAACTGGAGGTCTGATTGCAGGATTTGTATTCTGTGAATTCCTGAGCTGCTCCAGGTTGCAGAAAAATTCCTGACATAATGTTCTAGATTTTTTTTTCATTAATTATATCTAGTGATTAACATAGAAGTAGCTCTGCTGATCTCCATATTAATCTTGTGCTAAGAATACACCAATCGTTTTAGTTTCTTATCCACTCTCACTACGATAAGAGGCCCACTTGTGTATATACTCATACAATTTTTTTTTTTTGCAGTTTGGATTTTAATTTCAACAGCAGTGATTGCAAAATAGCTGCATAATACATCACACTGAAAAACTGTGAGCCTAAGCTGAGGTCTAATTATACATGTCTGACTTGAAGTTTCTTTAGGCATGTTCACCACAGTAAGACTAGTACAGCCATCTGCAAGATGAGAGTGGTGTGTCACAATAGGCAACGGAGTTTTGTGCAGGAAAAAAAAAAACCAAACCAAGGACGCAAGGAAGTTTCCTTTGACAGTGTAACTTCCAGTTGATGGGGTGATTCTAGAGCCTCTTTGCTACCAGAGTAATCGTAACTAATAAATGCATTAGAATGTGGGCATTCTTGGATTCATTTTCCACTCAGTTAAACCAACACAGAGAAAGATTCTGTCATTTGCCCAAGCAGTGGCTAATTTAGCAATAGGAAGGAATGGATCCTCCAAGTTCCTATTCTCCTTTTAGAAGCAGTTAAGGAGGCTGCATTTTTCCCCATCATTTATTGAAAATACACTTTGTTACATTTCTTCCAAGCAGAAGTTTATAACTGCAAATAACTACTGCACTATGGACTGCTCTAGATGGACACATAGCTTGACTGTATATGCCACAAGGAGGTAACCACGCATGCTTCCTAAAAGGAAGGAGAATCCAAAACGTATCAATAATATCAGGATAGAATATAAAAGAAAATGTAACAAAAGGAAAAAAGGAATCCACCCTAGATCTTTTCGTCAAGAAAACAAACTGATGATTATTAATGGCTGTAAATAGTCAGTGGCTGAGTAAAACCTTGTCAAAAGCTAAACTGATCCAGAATACAAAGCTGAGAATTTGTCTGAAAAAAAAATCTTTTTCTCAAATGCTGTTTTAATATTCCATATATTGTTTCAACAAAAAGTAGATTTGGATATATTTAAGTAAGGAATTGCATTAAAACTAACAGCTGAATCACTATGCATCACTTAAGACATAGCATCCCTGAATTATGGTTTGGGATTGCTTTGCATATTCCTAACTTTAGAGCTAACAACCCTTCCAGTTTTTATTATCACCTTGTTATTTCCATTTTTCCTTCATGATGTTATGGTGACTAAAAAATATGTGACTAGAAAATAGTAGCCTTTCATACTTCAATCCCCTGACTTCCCCTGGGGGAGTGGATTACTGCATCATAATACTGGTATCTTTTAGTTAATGCTGTGGGCTTCATTCAACTTCAAAGCAAAGATATTAAAGGCTCGTTTTCCACTACAAGGCAGGTGTATTTTTATTAGCTCTTTCTCAAAATTGCTATGACTTCACTTGTGGATACCCCGCCAACAGCCATTATTGAAAGCTGGACCATAATTGCTACGGAACATGCGACGTCTGAAGCACTAAACCAGCGTTACTGCAATCCTCCAACGATTGACTGAAACCAAGTGTTACATCATTAAAGCTGAATTACAACACACCCATGGCGTGTTTTCCATGTGTGCTATTTTAAACAATAGTAGAGAAAAACCTGGCTATAAATTCACAGATCCCCAATTTGTTCAAAATCCACGAACAATGAGGGTTGTCTGACAGGCTCTGCTGGCTCTATTTTAGTCAGAAATGTCACGCACCATAATTAAATGTCTGTTTGGCTTTTACTGGAGATGGAAATGCTAGCTTTAGTTATAAATTTAAACAACCTGTCACAAGGGGAGACGCCACATTTATATAGTTTAGGAAAGTTTAGCAATTGTAATTGCTCCAGGAAAGACAAATAAACTAATGGAAACTATTCTATTTTTTAATTGGCTTTGCATCAGAAAAAAAGAAGCTAATGGTATAGCTATGGTATAGCTTTCATCTGGTTTGAACAGAGCTCTTTGCTTTGGTAGACAGTCGGTGCACTAGTACTTTCCAATGCTTAATTTTCATGCAGAGATTAATCGAAGACTACAGCGATCACAGCTTCTAGGTTAGGAGAAGATGCCACTGAGAGATGGCAACAAAATACAATCAGTATTCCAGAAAAATGTTTAGTTCAGTTCTGCACTGTTCACCCTGATGTTGTCCAAGTGGAAATATTTTGCCGTCACCTTGGTATGCAGAGACTATTATAGTTTAAGCAAATCCTTCAATTTTTCTACTCAGCTTCAGAAATTTTACAGTGCCCAGATTCCAGTGGAAAATATTTGATCACTCATATGCTTGGATAGAAATTTGTCACCTGGAATAGAAATCAGGATAAACCTGCCAGCATCTTTATGCAGACAGGCTCTGCAAATATATACTAGGCAAGATCTCGGCCAAATAACTTGTGTCTGGCCAATACCGCCTTTCAAATAGTCTGTGAATGCCAGTTGCCAATAAAGATTCATTATACCACGTATAGTTAAATATTATTTTAGCTTTTGCATCTACAGTTTTAAACTTACACAGTAGCAATTCATTTGCTCGCCACATACTACCTGTCTGCAAGTTTCTGTGCAGTAGCCAATCATAATATTCACACTTCTCACTAGCACCTAAACAATATACGTCTTTTACTTAAAATAGATCAGTCAGATGTAAACATTTCCAAGTTATGTTTTTCACTCACACACAAAGTATGTACTATAGCTATTTTAAATAGCAATATCAAATGCAAAACTTCACAGTAGATGTTATAATTATCCAAGACTTTCCCCACTGCACTGCTTTTCAAGAAGCTAATAATTTCTTCTGGGTTTTATAATCTATTTAAATGTACATCAATGAGGACTGTCTTCTACTCTTGAAAATGTATGCATTTATTAAATTAATGAAAAGAAAAATAGTAGCGATCATAGCCAAAAAAATGGCAGTGAAACTTTAGAGCCATTCCCTCGGGTGCGGTAGATCATCCAATGTAGTCACAAATCGTGCAGAGTTAAAGTTGTTAAAAAATGAAACCACTTGCACTATAAATACTTGATTATGCATCTTCCTTCTCTCTCAGAAAAAGCCCAACAAATCAGATTATCTCTCTTCAGGATGCCATTTACTTTTTCAAAATTGCCCCAAACTTGCTGTTATGAAAATTCTCAAGCATTTGTCTTGATTTGATTTTAACTTTCATTTTACCCATTTTTGCCTAGTAGAACTACATGAGACGAGTCCAGTGAATAGATATTAAATTTTGATTCCTAGAAACATGTGATAGCAATACCATTTATAATAATAATAATCTTTTTTCCATAACGTTTTTTATTTACCTGATAAACCATGTTGCTTTCTCTTTTCCTTCCTTTCATTGTATTACATCCTTTCACACAACTTCATCACTACTTTTCTTCACTCCTTCCCATCACAGAGTCTTCCAGTGTCCTTACATTTAACTAGCACTTCAGTTATTTGAAGTTCTCTCCTGAAACCTTTCTTTATTGTTGCTCATACATTACTTCAGATTTTCTATGGAATGAATTACTTCCTTCTTCCTGGAAATGTTTTTAAATACTAAGGCTTATTTCAGAGGGCCCTTTTCCATATGAAGAGAGCTAATAATGTTTTGCTTAGACTAAATGGAAGCATCTATATGTTTTTGCATGCACCAGTCAGAATAGTTAATGGCAAAGATTTAAACTCTATTTAGCACACTCATCTTTAATTCTTCTGGCTCTTGATATGTCATAAACATTGTTTACTGATTTCTCAACACTACTTCAATTCATTCCTGTTCTTGCAGAAGACATTGGTGGCTATCACTCAGATGAATCCTCTCTGCCAATAGGAAAGTCTGTTTGCAGTGCTAGAGCACTCTACTGCCGCACGACCAGGGATCACATTTGGTCCCTATTTCCAGAAAATTTTACTTTCACGTGTTCAAAAAAATAAACCAAAAAAAGTCTCACCACCAAGAATAAAGGAATAAATCTATTCTTATGTTGAGTATGGTTGTGATGATGGGTGACCAGCACTGGTAGCGGGGGGGCCCGAAACACCAAGGGACCACAGTTGGGTGCAAGAAACCCCCCTCTGGGTTTGTTGTAAAAGCTTCTCCCATCGACTCTTAAGAATATTCATGTACCCCTGCAAGATGTAACCAAAACCCCCATGCCTGCCCCTCTCTCCCCATTGGCTGTTTTGTATTAACCTGCCCCCTTAGGGACCTCCTTATAATCCCCAGCCAAACAGAAGTTCACCATCTTGGTTCCTGGGACACTGATGTGGGACCTTCCTTTCCCTGGGGTCCCGCCCAATAAAATCTTCGATTGTGCACCCAAGAGCCACCTCCTAAACCTCTGGGGGCGCCTGAACCAACGATGTGCAGGGTGGTTGCTGGCTACCATCGCCATGGGTGGGGAACAGCTGGCTAGCAGGGGTCTGGCCCCGCCCGGGACCCCTCATGGAAGGGATCCTGTGGAACATGCAGCAGCTTTCTCACCCAGCACCACAGAACCTGCGTTAGGCGCTTTAGCATATCTGAACAGTTTTCTTTAATTAAATATATTTCTATCATTTTTGCTTTTATTCAAAAAGATCTATTTGTAGCTCTTGTATAAATGAACTTTATTTTAAGCCATTATGAAGGGCCCAGTAACATCAAATTTTTATGCCATCCTGTATAGCTCAGATACACCATTCTTGTGCAAGCTTTTTCCTTGTTCTGTGCTTCTCTAGATATTGTTAATCCCAGCACAATTTCTATCATCCCTATGCAGATCCCACTCTCTTCTTCAAGTCTCATCTCCATCACCCCAACATAGAAATTCCATCTGTCCCAATATTATTGTATGTTTGAATGTTAGCTTAGGTTAAATATACTTGAAATTATTTATCTCCTCTATTTCCAAATAAATCTTACCTCCTTTTCCCATAATTCTAGATATCATCACTGTTTATACGTCATCTTCAAATTCCTCCTCTCCCCATATGCACATGCACAAATTCTTTTCTAACACACCAGAGATAATTAGTCTTATTCATTCATGCATCCAGGATTCTCATCTGGGCTCTTGTGTTCTCATATCTCCAATGTAGTAATTCTCTCTGCCAAAACCTTTACACCTCACTGATGGCCACCCAGAGTGCTGCTGAAATAAATGAGTCTTAGACTGTCCTTTTGGATAAGTCATTACTTTCTATGTGTATTTCCATTAGATTCCTTTTCAAAAGTAAGTTGGTTTTCAACATTTGAAGGATCTTTTCATCCCATCTCCCTCTTCCCTGAGCTACTTCTGGTATCTTTCATTACGAACATGCTCAATTTTCAGACAAATGCTTTGTGATTGGCCCTAATATTTATCTATTTTTATCTGCTGCCTTTCATCTCATGTTTACATTGTACGTGCCTGGAAACAGGACTGTTGCTTTGTTGCGGGACTTGACAGTACCTTGTACAACTCTTAGAATGCCTGAATGACAACTAGTTTGACTTCAGAGTTAGTAAAGGAAATATTTATATTATTCTTAAGGAGCACATTGCAAGCAGTGAATGTAGTGATGAAGTGCTTTGCTACATGCAGACCAGCCTCTCATCAGTACATTAAAAGCCTAATTTACTACTGTAGAGTCAATGGACAACACGATGCTTCAGGACCTCCGTAATACAGCAAAGGTCAAAACCACACAAATGTTTTAAATGAGATTCCTAAAGCACTAAATAAACAAATGGAAAGTATTTTCCTCTTTAAATATCTTGAATCAGAAGTAATAAAAAAATTCATATTTGGAAAGCACTTTTTAAACCACATTGGTCAGAAGAACATCTTGGAGGCCTTTCTCTTCACATGTAATAAGGCATGTAAGGTAAATACAATTGCTTGCCCTGCTGGAGAGATTTGTTTACATTGACGACTCCACAGTTTTTTTCAATTATCTTATCAGGGAGAGTAAATAAAAATATGAAAGCAAGTGACTAAACTGCCAAAGTTCATCTATTAACAAGGCAATCTATAGTTCTGGTCAGCAACATGCTTCAAAGTGCATATTCAACCAGAATTTTTCCATTTTTTAGCTCCCATTAAAATAAAACAATGAGGTGTTTCATGTGTTTCACGTAATGCTAAGTGTTATTTTTAAATTAAGCAGTAAGAAAATGCTGGAGCTCCAAAGAGCTGGCATTACTTAAAAATTACTGTACATGAATAGTTACACGTGCATAATTATATAATTGCACTTGATGGCAGCAATAGCACATAGAGAAGACTATTAATAGTATGTAAAATCTGCAGAAATCTCATGAGGACAAATATCCTCCAGAAGTATGAAAAGGTGGCTCTTGGTACAGAATATATTTTAGTTTTACCTTTCAGTATGACAATTACCATGAAAGAAAGGATCAAAGGCAAATGGCACAGCTGGCAGTTTGAGAATAATTTAAGAGGTGTACTGGCAATAGCTTTTTGGTTTCAGTGAGATGGACTGCATTAGCTGTAATAGGGAAACGATGGTGGAGAAAAGTCATACAGCATTCTTGCCTGGCATTAGTACAGCATTAGCTGAACCTGCAATTTTGACGACTTCATAAAAATTTCAAGGGAGAAAACTTATGCTAATGAATATTAACAATAGCAATGTCTCCTCTATAATTCAGGACAGAAAATCCAACACCACATTTAGGCCTAAATCACCGGTTCAGGAACTCATAACCACTGAGGAAAGAAGGTTAGCATGTGCCTGTATATCCAACCATGATTCCATGACCTTGTCACCAAATTACAAAGAGATAACCTGCCTGCAAGGACTTGTCTAAAGACTTTAGAAATCAGGGCATCTGGGCTGGAAAGATGTAAAATAAGATAATTAATAACTGCAGATAATGCCATACAAACCCAAGGTTCTTCTCTCATTTCCCACTCTCCTTGCAAAATTTGAGTTCTACAGCATTGTAGGGATGGGTTCACATAAACAACTTCTAATCATTCAGATCCATAACAAAGGAAGTGATAACAGAGTTTGGGAGAATGTACATCCTCCCTGCTTTCCATCTTTATCCTAACACTCTCCCAGACCATTATAGGTACCCTTTGGACCAGGTGTGCCCTGCATGGAATGGGGAGGGTCTGTGTCTGCCATCCCTCATGCCATTTCCTTTCCACTACACTTTTAACCTGTCAAAAAATAATAACGTTGCATTTAATAATATACTTGATAGGCATCAATTTTCACATCCTTCCCCCAAAGGGGAACACACTTTGGACTAAAGGCACAACTCCTGTCTGAGTTTTCCTTCAAACAGGTAGACATTCAGCAGAATTTTGAAGGGTATCAAGCCTAGCTTGTTTCTTAGCAATTGAATTAACAACATTATTCCCTTTCAACAACAGTTTTCCAAAGATGATTTGCATTCCAAAGACTGTCTAAGCCAAGAGGCAAACATTTGTCCACACATGTACAGTTCTGAAAATCAGAATCTCTGCCGCCAAATCTATTATGGGTTCTCTGAAATTATTGGCACATATGCCCAAATATGCTTCTGTGTAGAGTTTATTAGTATGGACTACTGCACAAAGCAAAATAAAATCATAAAAATCATGCAATTTAGTCTCCAAAAAGATCAAAACAAAAACAGTAGAGGATACAAAATAGTTGGGCAGATTTTATTCGGACTGTCCAGGAAAAATGGACCAGTTTTGCCTGCATGCTGCTTTCACAGCTATTATTTTTGTTACTTTTGCAATCTGATGCTTTTGATTTTTATTTGATGCTAATAAGATCTGAAAGCCAGAGAGCTTGCAAAGCCAAAAAAATAAACCTGGATCCACTAAAGAACCTGTTTTCCTCCTTCTTAACTCTCCATTAGCCAGGAGTTCACTGGAATGAGCAGATTTGATTCATTTAGTGGATTGAGACTTTTTATAAGAGCTTGGCAGAAATTAGCAATTATTTAGAAGGTGATAAATAGTCCAATAAGAGATTTGAAAACATCAAGTTGCGATTGCACCAATTTATATAAAGATTAAGGCTATAGAATAATATTGGTTCTAACACTATTCTTAATCAGAGTACTCTAGAATTCTTTATCTCTTTCAAGTGAGCTACCCTTGAGTAATATATAATGACAGAAAGAAAATCAGAGTGTGAAAAAGCTGACCTGAATCCAAGGCGCTAATGGTCTACCAATACCCAGGACTGTGTTAAAACTAGACAGTGTTTGCTTTTTCAAATATCCAGTTTCCCTCTGCTAATGAAAAGCTTCTTACTTCCAACAGCAAGATCCTCAGATAGCCACTTAGACGAAACACTCACTTATCTCTCTGTGCTCTTAGAAGTAGAGATGGGACAACTAAAGCAAAGAATTTTTTTTCTTGAAATGTGTTATTTCAAGATTAATGAACTCAGAGCAAGTTGAAAATTTTGGACTTTATTTTAAACTGAGAAGTTTGAGTGAGATGCTTTTGTTTCAGGCTATAATTTGTTTTGCTCTTTGACTGTTATTTTATAATAGTGGGGTGAAAAAAACCCCAAACAAAGTGAAATGAAAGTGTATTAACCCAGGTAGGGTGAAACATTCTAACTACCCACCTCCAACCTCCCACCCGTTTGTGTTTGTCCTAACATTTTGTAAGAGAAGTGAAGAAATTTCCAATTTTTGTGGACCTAAAAATATTTTATAGGTTTTATTTTATTCTGATTTGGTTGGAGAACTAGAAAATAGAGTTTTCCCTAATCCTCTCCATTTTCCTTTACTATCTTTTTATTTCTCACACATAGGAAAAAAAAAAAGCAAAAGTAATAAAAGGGAAGAGAAGGAGTAAGGAGTAGTGTATCCTCTTATTTAGAAAAGTCTCAACTTTTTTCAGTATATATTAAAACAGATCAAAGCATATGCTATGTTTTTTTAGTGAACTGTACATTTTAGACTGCTATCCAGAGGGTAAGGCAAAATCTAGCAAGCTGTATGCAGCCTAATTTTTAAAATTTATGAAGCTCTTCTCAGTTGTTGGTATCTTGGTAACACATTTTTAGGTCCAATTCACAAGTCTGACAGATGAATTCCTGCTTTTCACATGTTTTATGGTCTGGGGATGCAGTTTAATAAGCCTTAGATAACCCCAGGAGCTAATTACCCTCCATGCACACAGTATGGAAGACACATTTGGAATGGATTCAGTTTAGGGCAACACTTTCATTAGAAGCAAAGATGGCCCAAAAAGATTTGAGGATTACACTCCTGAACATTTCTCATCCTGTGCTAGAATGTTCTCAGCTGAAAATGACAAAGAACTTTAAAAAATATGTACACATAGAACCCCCCTGAGTTTTCTAAATAAGACAACTGTTCAATAGGTTTCACTTCTAAGCCTGGAAAAAAAATTGACCAGGAATTCAGCCATGATGATGGCAACTCTATTCATTGCTTACGTAGCGAGCAGAAGTGGGACAGGCTCTTTTAATAACAGGTATCTTCCCTAAAATGCTATAAACTAACTAGACTGGTCTCAAAAGGAAGTGAAAAGAGCTATGAAGTAGGTATAAAACAGTGCAGTTAATGGCCAGACTCTGCCTCTTAGCATCCTGCTTCACTACCACTTTTAGCTGTTTCCCAGTATCTGACCACTCTTCGCAGGCAAACTACATGAAGCCAACAAGAGGAGAAAATAATAGATGTAAAGAGTTATAGTCACATGCAGACGTGCAATGAATTCAGGTAACAGCTAGGGACAAAATACAGCATCCCTTTCTCCATAAAACAAAGTCTAGAATGTTCAAACTAAAACCAGGCATCTTCAACTGTATTAGCTTCCAATCAGCAAAATAAACAACCTATTCAAACATTTCATGGCTTCCACATGAAGATAAACCAAACATATTCTGTCAGGACAGATGTGATCACTCCCAGACTCTACAGGGGGTTGCTGTATTATTTTGCCTTGGTTTCAAGTGATAACTAGAGCTTTACATTTACTTTTTTCTCATAACACCTATTTCCAACTTTTAAACATACAAAGTGTTTTGTGTGATCTGCATTTGGTAATCAGTTGTTAAACACAGCATTCGCTAATCTTCTTTCATCAGGCAATTTTTATTTGGCATTGGCAGGAGAAGGACATTTTAAAACGTTCTCTTTGTGCTGCGTAATACCCAAATATAAAATCAAATATGGCATTGTTGCTTTCTCCATATTCCCTTATTCCCTGACTCTAAACACCACAGAAAACAGAACTTGTACAGGGGAATGATATAACAAGGCAGTAATAAAGAAAATAAATCACACCACAGATAATGGCTTGATTTTATCTTACTGATCTATTGCCCGCTTCAGACAAAAGGCACCGGTTGGTTAGAACTTAGCATGCAATTGCCCAGATGTCATGAACTAGTTTTCAGTCTCTGTGGTTATTTCAGGTGCTGCTAGTAGAAAAACAGAGGCTCCACTTTTACTGGGCTTTTCTTTCTTTGTTCACAAGACGCTTCTGAAAAAAATAGACTGAGCACAAGATAGCATTTATGATTTTTAAAAAGTAATAAAACATATTATACAACATTTTGAATTAATTTCTGCTTTCCTACACAAAGGTATTGATTTAGATTTCCAATGGACTAAATTACAGTCCAAATCTGTGTGTCCTACACAGACATTCTGTTGCAGAAATGTAAAGTTTTCATGGCTGCCATGTTCTGCTCAGTGTTACAAAAGTGGGAAGAGACATTTATGAGAAGAAGAGTCTTACACCATTTCCCTTGCAAGATGTAATTATTGAGTAACCCTGGACTGCGTGTATTTTTTATATTTGGGGTTTCTCTATTTAAACCGTACAAGATAGAAATATCCAAAATATTTTAAATACTAGGTTGGTTCTTCACGGTCACCCTGTACATGCCAAACCCAGATCTTTTCCACATCAGAAACAGCTTGTTTAATTAAAGCTTTTATCTCTTAAAAGTTAATTCAATCTCTCTGCCTGTCAAGTTGAAGATAAAATTCAAACTAAGTCATCTGTATTCGTGGTCTTGAGAACACAGATACCGCTCTTCCCTCTTTTAGATTAGGATAATTCCCACCTGCCTGTTACAATAGCTTTGGAGGTAAGCTATCTAGTTTTGGAAAGTAGTCTGCTGATTTTGCATATCAGGCTGTGCTGACAAGCACATACATGTGGGTGAGCTTGATGGGCTAAAGACAGCCCAGAGAACGCACACATACTGGCCGTGCACAGTGATGCTGGAAGGCTCCCCACTCAGGGGTGTTCTACATGGCTGGGGGATACCTTCTGCATTCCTCAGATTGCATCTTCTGCTTCTGCCCACACGACCTGAGTGGAAGGGGAATCTCTACAAGTAAGCCAATGTCTTTCATTCAGGACACATGAATTGCCCATCTTACCCTGCCTTTGACTCTTAGGCATTGCAGTGTACTTTACTCAACACCTTTATATCAACTTTGAAAATAAAATTTATGAGAGTGTAAACTGATCAATAACAAACAGCTCTGTTAAGAGTAGGAAACATGAGTCTTCCATGTCTGTGGAAAAAACAGGTAGGAAACAGATTTATGTATTTGTGCATTAACAACAACAACAACAAAAAAAGCCCAGTTAATACTCTAATGCTGCAACTACAGTTACACAGACAAACATCTACCCATGTGGAATATGTCAGTTGTCACTAGGGACTAATATCGGTGAAGCAATTCGCTAGTGTGGAGATCTCTATCATTATCCATGTGTTATTATGATGTAGAAAAGAATGCAGTTTGACAGGGTTTGTAGCATTACTGGCTTATAGAAAAATTGTGCTTTGACTTACAAACCAAATCAGATCAGTAACAAGATGTGTGAAATAGCACAGCTTCATTTTTGCAAAGACACCCTCAGATATACAAGCGAACATTAATAATCTCATTGGCATGGCTGTTACCTTTAAAATGCAAACACCGCATACAGCTACATGCCAATCACTAACTGCTTTGGGCTAAGAAGGGTTAGAAAATAAACTTCATATCTGTGAGTGCGAGTGTTGACAGAAGAAAATACAAAATTTCAGTCAGTTTATGTCAACATGTATTTTCTATCTTCAGAGTACTACCTTTGCTTTATCTTTGACTGCATGCTTCTGATTTCTATTAAGTATGACTACCTCCTTGTCTTGTCAAACAATTAAAGTGACAAAAGTAATAGCAGATGCTTCTTTCATAGTTAAAACTACAGCAAGCAGACCATAGCTTGCATTTTATTACACTCGCTCTATACAGCCTAGTAATTGCAAGGTAATTGAAAAGATCCTGATAATAAACTGCCAGTTTACTTTTTTTTTCAGACAAAATAAATATATAACCCAATTCAGGCTTCATTTTAACAACACGTTAGATGGTTTCCAACTTGTCTTGATTTTTGTTTTATTTTATGATTGTAAATAAACCCTGGAAAATTCCTTCCCCAATTTTACCACCTGAAACTGCAGCTGTTGGCTGACACTATCAAAGCCTCGCAATTCCGAACTCACGTGCAAATCTCATCAAGTGCAGACACTTCTAATTGATTCCAGAAGTTTTTCTTTTGCTAAGATCAGCGGGCAGAAGAAGAATAATGAGCAGCTTTTAAGCAGAGGGGGAAGGGTGTTGAGCTCAGGGAGTGGAGATTTTAAAAGCTCCAGCTCAACTGCTCTGCCAGAAATGCAGAGCAATTTTACGGTCAATTGGCCAGAGCATCTGGAACTATACATCATAGTCTTTAGTTGATGGTGGTGAAGCCGACTCTCAAACTGGCTAAGTCTAAAATCAGTAATGACTCTGCTGTCACACCTAAGTGGAAACTAACTTAATCTACTGCCAGATTTTACTGTGACTTTTTCTAAGGGACATTATTCCCCTTAGGGCAGTTGTCAAGAATATTAAAAGTCCAGTCCCTGGGATACACCGCATGGCATAGCAAACTTTTTGAATGAAGCTAACACAGAAAAAACCGATTACAACACGTGTTTGTTTAATTCCATGTGTGTTGACAAGGCTTTTTATCATAAGGCAGCAGAGTTTCCTTCCATCCCCAGTTTCATTTCTAAAATATATTTGAAATACACCAGCCAATCTAGTTAGGGCACAGAGACTGCATAAATGCTGAGGTCATAAATCATAGCACAGGGCATGGAGCTTTCACCTTAATGGAAACCAAATATGGGATACGCGGCTCTTTGAAATGTGGCACAGATGATCTTAACAAGGGACCAAGAAAAAAATGCTACAGAGCAGAAAACTATCGTTGATGTGGAAATAAGTTCTTATGAGTAAATGTTTGTTTTATGTCTGTACTCATAAGTCAGTATTCCAACACTGGTAAATTATACTGAGAAACAAGTGAGGTAACAGCAACTCTTTGTACGATGAAAGGAGAAATAAGTAGTGTGATTATATATCACATTAAGAGGGACTTCTGTGGAACACAGGATACCGTGTAAATCAGTTCTTTAATAAAGAGATATTTTATATTTTATCCAGACCCATTAGACCCCATGCCATAAGAAACACCAGAATTGCATCAAAGATCAGAGAAGCAGTCCATTTGGTACGGAATACTGTCTCCAAAAGTTTTTGGAACAGTTGCATCTACCAAGTTCAGATACTCTGGAGGAGTAAATAAGCAATTTGACCACAATAAAGCTCATTTCTACCTTCATTAGTTAAGGGCTGAATTATACCCTGCAGCACAAGATTCTGTATATCTTCCAAAGCTGGTTATATTTCTAGTGTACCACATGCCCACATAAAACAGAAAAGAAAACAAGTTATTAATTTAAAACATCACACGTGTATAAAACCTCCCTTTTTCTCTCTTTTCCACCATGAAAGCTGCCCTAGATTTTTGTCCTTCCTACCTGTAAATTAATACACGCCAGCCAACACGGTCAGAGCCAGGCAGCTCATTAAGTTGCAATGCAAAAGTCAGGGTGAAAAGATTTACTCTCGGATACAATGCCTTAGCTACAACAAGGGTAAAAGATACACGCATCAAGACAGAAAACTATTTCCTCCTCCCTCTTCCTCACTCCTAGCCCCTTAGTTTAAGAGTCTGTGTTGCAGCTACTATGAGAGTTGGTGAAAATATTTAATACAAGAGTTCCAACAACATGTCAATGGCTCTCATTTCTACTTGCTCCTCATTAGTACTACTGTCAAATAACAGCCAGTGCTTGACCAAATTCAGCTCATGGAATATGCTGGCTGATGCCAAAGCAGAGCAGTTGGATGGAAACACTTTAAAGAGGTGGACCATCATCACAGATTTATTTTTACATATCGTGCCTGCTGAACCGTCACATAACTGAACACACAAGCAATGTTTTCTGCTACCTCCAGGTGGTTAGGGGGCTCCAGGCCCAGTCTGACAGAAAATGATTTGGCTTTAGTAACGCACACAATCATCACATTACACAGGCATGAAGTAATCAGCCTAAAGAAAGCTAACTAGTATAGGATGTGGCAGCACAGATTCTCAAAAGAAACACACCAGCTCTTCAAACCAGTCAAATATGTTCCCTGTCATCGAGGTTTTCACTGAACTCCACCCAAGAAACAATTTTCTTAAAATGTAAAAATTTCCTCATATATCAGCACTTTTTTCTTAAATAAACAAATAAAACATAAAACCTCAAACAAAGAAACAACAACAAAAAAACTCACACTTCCTCCCCCCTCTACATTCACCTAATCATCCATATGAAATACATACAGGAAAAGGAGCAGAAAATGCATGCTGAGGAATGTGCACTGTTCCACCTCCTGTGGTCACTTTTGCAATGATGATAGCTTCAAATTATTTTCTTGTTTGGAGAAGAAAAGGGCACTGGGAGAGACCCCATGAGTATATCATAGAATGAATTCAAATACAACAGCAGGAAGGACAATATATTTAAATGATCAGAAAAATAACATAATTTTAATGAGGAACCAAATCTGGTAACACGCAACTTCAAAGTATTGATGGAGCCAGTGCCGTTTTCACTTGACTGCAGACACAGAAAACAACATATTAAGATTGCAGCTTTAGCAAAAGCAGAAGTCTTTCTTTCTTGCATACCTATAGAATCATTTTACTTCCTCCTTCCCTTAGCCTTAGCATTAAGAAACTTTCTTGCTCCACAGCAAGTTGCATCACTTACCTGAAGAAAAACCTTTGTCTGGCTAAGTCGGCCCCGCTAGCTAAGCCAGTTTGCAGGGCAGCAAGGAGGGTAAGAAGATGGAGCCAGAGGGCAGGACTGCTCCTTCTGATCAAATTGCCATCTTCAGCTGCTTTTTTCATGCCCACCTGAGCTAATCTAATGGCAAAGTGGGAAAGGCCTGCTTCTTGTTTCCTCTGCTCTTCTCCCTTCTCTCACTGACCCCCTAGTTTTCTCTCATTTCTTTTGTATTCCCATCTAGATTCTCCCCAGAAGGCATTCCTCCCATGCAGTAATTCTGATAATTGTCAAGCCTTCTTATGAGCCAAGCACAATCACTTGCAGTTTAAAGCACCTATTTTTGCTAGTTAGAATACCCTGCAAATAGTATAGCAAGGATATTTTCTTTAGAAATCTTATCTACTGGTTCTAAAGTAGTCTGGAGAAATAGGAACATGTGAAGCATAGTAGCAGAAAAACCCCACACATATCAAAAATAGTCACACACTTTTTCACTATAGATTGAACACGCAGTTAGTAAAATCAGTCTTGCACTTATCTGCTGCAATGTGCACCATTAACTTAAGAATTCTGGGATAGAACTGTTTGTTAAATTCTGGAAACACTTCTTCATCCCTAAGTAATTATGCCCTTGAAGGCATAATTTATAGGAAGAGTCAACACAAACTCTTTTACAGGATGATGTGCTTTCATTCTTGAATACTCGATTAATAAAGGATTGTTAATTTGGTAACACATGAAGATGTAAAGAGAACATTTTTGAGCATATTACAGGTTATGATTACTAGAAATATTATATTAAAAAGAACAAAGTCAGCTCTATCTAGGTGTATGTTAAAGAGAGGATATTTAGATGAGGAAAACAAAATTCATAAATAAATGTTAAAATTTTCACCTCTTAAAATTTGTAAGAGGATGTGAAAATGAAACAGAGAAAAGGGAGTTGAAAATCAAGCAAATTATCTATGCTATTATATTATGAAGGATAAATAACTTGGAATGATGAACAGAAACAATTTTTAGGATAAATTTTAGACCTAACTTCTGGGAAAACCATCTGTTTATGTATTTCTTATGCTTTCTGGTACTGCTGTTTCAAAATGATCAGGTCAATATTGAAATAAAACATTAATGTTTGAGGACTTTTCAACATGAATTGAAAACCTCTCAGATTTTTTTTTTGAACCTAAATTCCATTAGACCCATAAGAACACACCTACCGTGAACCCAGAAATTGTCTAATGCATTGGGAGCAAAAGTAGATCACTTATTTTAAAAGCAGATCATTTATTTTAAAATGGGGAATGCTTTGAAGTTCATCACAAATATTCAGACAAAAAGGAAAACATTTTTTATTATGAAGGTGGTGAAGCACTGGAACAAATGGTTCAGAGAGGTGGTAGTTGCCTCATCCCTGGAAATTTTCAAGATCAGGTTGATCGGGGCTCAGAGCAACCTGATGGAGTTGAAGATGTCCCTGCTCATTTCAGGGGTTTTGGACTAGAGGACCTTTATACTTCCAACCCAAAATATTGGATCATTCTATGAGTCTATGATCACAAAACCTATTAATATCACCAAATTGTTGATTTGTGATAAAATGTCAAATGTGGAAAATTGGCATCACTCAGAAGCATTATCTGTTATGGTCTGCCCAAGAGCAAATTATTCGAAAGACACCTATTTCTTCAGTATTTTCAAAGAAAAATTGTGAGCAAGGTACTCCCGTCTCTTGTTAAAAATGGACTACATACTGTCCAACAAAGGACTAAAAAAAGAGCAACAAAGGACTGTAATATGAAGGAGAAAAGAAAAAACAAAACGAAGAAAGAGCAGGAAAATTCAGTAGAGAAGAACTCAAGATGGCAATAAAGTACTTTTTAATGACAGAAACATGTAAAGAACAGAGCAAGAACCACTTCATTTTGTTTTCTTCTTCATGAGAGAATAGGAAGCTGTAGAATTCCCTATAAAAATAGGACTAATAATCAAATAATTTTACTTCCACTCATTTCTTAGTAAGATACACTTTTACATACGTATACAGAACTCAGCAAGGCAGGTATTGAGGGTGTATATTATGCCAAAATTTTCCCAGAATTTAGTTAGAATACCCAAATAATTCAAGTCTGAAAGCTATGTCTCAAGGGCAAGATAATTAGTGCCAAAATTTTAGAATTTGTTACTTCAAGCCTTTCTACTGTATTAGGCTACTCAGGAAATTATACAAACATTTTCCAAATGATATTTAAGTAAACCCCTTAAAATACCTGCTGAGTTCTTGCAGACTCTTATTAAGTGAATTCAGTTTGATTTCTACACCAAAGCTTTGACAATGTAACAATGGGGGTGAGGGGGTGGGGCTGTGTGTAATTAAACAATTCTCAACTGGTGGCATTTATCTAGCTTTAAATATTGTCTAACAGTTACTGTTTTCCAACCCAGGCAGAAAAAAAGAATAGAAAAACCTCCCAGACCCACAGTAGCAGTAGATTTTTTTTCATTTTTCTAATTCCTTTTCCCTTAGAAAAGCAGGAGAAGCAAGACCACTACTAGAAACCTCCAACTGGGAAAGATGCTATAAATTTTGCATATGTTTGAAGTCAAAGCAACCATTTTGAACTTGTTTGAGTCTCAGTTCTTACTGTTTTATTTGAGTTTTTTCCTGATTTTCAGCCAAAGAGTAATTTTCTGATGAGGTTCTACTAATCTAGCCACCCATTCATAACCTTGCTGGTTATGAATAACCAGTCTTTTCTGGCAATCAACAGTAGGCAGCTTGGTGATGTTATTCAGATAGGAATAACATCAGTGACTATTGCTATTTTCTTGTGATTAATATTAAAAGAGACATGAAATACCAAATGTACGGAAAAGAAAAGGAAAATAATAAAAAGCAAAAGACACGAACAGGATAAAAGTAAGCGCTAAGAACACAAAAGTAACCATAGGTAATCAGACCATAGGTCTATTGAATCCTGTATCCACTCCATGTCACTGGCTAAAAGTCTGTTTCTGAGGCACAGGATTAGTACAGAGCAAAATATTTTATATATAAGTCTTCCAGCCTCCAAGCATTTTCCGATTTCTCCCATAAAAGGAGAATTAAATAATTCAAATTCAGAAATGCATTACTATTATTCACTTCAAAGCATGTGGCCACAAGTAAATTATTTTTGCAGAAAGTGGTAAATGCTCTCCTTCATAACCTTTTTTTCAAGGAAAATGGGCATCTCAGTAGCAAACCTGAACAATTTTCTTACAAAATAACCATAAAACATGAAAAACAAAGAGATAAGAAAAAAAAATTCAAATAGCATAAAGAAAAATAAAAAAGCAAAATGTAAATGTTTAGTGTTTCTGCTTTTTTGGAAAAAGATAAAAAATCTAGAGTAATCAGCCTAGACATTTTAAAAGAAATGTCTTACCTCATATGCGTAGCCCAAGAATGAAAACTGACTCCTAAAGTAGCCAAGTTTGTAAGCACCTACGAAGACTAAACAGCGGAGGATTTCCAAAATTCCTGCTTTGGACCTAGAAAAGGGAAACAATTCAGATTAACATCCAATCTTTTCTTCTTTGGTAAGTACAGTAAAAAAGAGAAAATAGAATTAGTCTGTGATGTCCTGCACTTACATCAAGTCATCTTTCTTAACCTTATAGTTAAGCTCTTGTAGTAAACACTTTACATGGACTCGTAACACTGAATTTGCTGGTGGTGAGAATACACACACTTGCAAAATATATTTGAACTTACACAAATGGAGCTGTATATATAGTCTTTTCATCTCAAAAATTGCCACAACAAAATTCCGAAAAGTAGTTCAGAATCTTTTCAATGGCCTACTTCTGTAAATTTTTACTAATTCCTCTTTATTAACTCCCTAGGTTATTCACATGTCTGGCATGTTGACAGATTTTTGCCTCTCCTGAATCAAACGGTTCAGTCTACAAAAGTGAAAGGTATTCCTTTCTGAAAACATAACAAACAGCAGGTGCAAAGCAGTACTGGCACCTCAGTCTCAAAGGAAACTTCTATTCCACATTTCTTCTCCGGCAGGGCAAATAACTTCTTTGTAAGAAGCTGTGGATGCAACTTACTCTTCTTTAGGGCCACAATGCCCATATGGACTACTTCACAACGTATCTCACTGGCCTGGGGTATTCAAGACCCAATTTCATTTGAAGCCATACTGATCAAGTTTAGTCTTAAGTCTACACCATCTTTCACATGATTTTGAGCCTACTCTGAGCTACACTGCGTGCTCTTCATATGCCATCACTGTACCTGGCACCTACGGCATGCTACACAGGGCTGGCACAGTATGGTTGCAGTCTGACCTTGAACAGCCTCGGGACAGCTGGCAGGTCCCACTCACTTCCCAGTGTCCCAAACCCAGAGGAGAGAACCCATCCCAAAACTTTTCTACAAGGAACAATATAGATGTAGTCACTACTTGCTGTGGGAACCCCCCTGGATTTAGGTGCCAGGTAGTCATGTGTTATTCTCCAGTCAACTGACAGCCACATGTGGGTCTGGGTATCTATATTTCTTTATCAATATAATTTCTGAGATTTACACAGAATTACAAATAATCAATAATGAAAGAAGAAAAAAACCCACATATTTTGTATCTTACTTGTTCTCCATAAGTAGTCCAAAAGATGCCAGGGACAGAATGATAAAGCCAATTCTCAGAAGAACTGTTCCCTGTGATAGCATCTGTTAAAAGGCAGACAAAGAATTAATTCTGAGTAATTTTCTAGAGAAAAATGGAGTTTTTATGGCACAGTAGCTTCGACTTCCTCACTCAGTGATGCTGGTGTCCCCTTTTAAAGTAATTTGCTACTTTTAAGTTTTACAAAAAAAAAAACTGCTCTGGATAACACACATACCTGGAGTAACCACCTTCACAGTTGTTTCCTGAATGCTGTATTTCCAAAATAACATTTAAAGTTATCCCCTTCTGTCCTATGTGTTTTCTTCCCAAAGTTATTGATTTCCTTTTGACTCTACTCAAGAGGGAAGAAACTTGTTTCTAGATAAAAATCCCAGCAGCCCTGTTCTTTTAATTTCATCTTATGTTACCAGATCTTTAAAATAGTCATCTTTGAATCCCAATGGATACAAAAGCTAACGTACTGGTGAGAACAACAACTCACACGACATGATCATATTTAAGAAGAAACAAAATGAATGTTTTCCCTTCATGACAACTCAACACTTGGTTCCCAAATCAGCAAAAATTTTTAGCTCATATCATTAACTTCAATCAGACTTAAAACACTTCTAAAAATTAACATGTGCATGACTACTTGAAAGAATAGCAGCATGAGGACTTCTGTCCTCAAAATTTACATCAAAATGATATAAACAAAATTCAGGAAAACAGAAACTATTTTGATTGTAAAGTTTGAATTTTTAAAATTTATTAAATATTTATTTTGTATTCTACACAGCTGCCTTTGAAAATCAAATATTTAGTCAGCTTTCTTTTTCCCTCCCTGATTTTGTTTCAAATATTAGTTTTGAAAAGCTTTTGGTTTTTTCATTAAAACAAAACAAAACAAAACAAAAGTAGTGGATCTGACTGAGTTATAGAAATCCTTTGTTGCTTCAACAGCAAAATAGTTTATGAACAGCATCTTGTGCTTCAGTTGAAGGCATTGGAAAAATAAAACTCCACGAATGTCTGCCCTGATTTCAATAAATCCCATTCAGCAACATGCCCAACTTCCTTTGGTCATGGCCCCAACCCCTCAAAGAGATCTAAGGTAAGTATCTGTGAGCATGGGAGGCCACAGGAGGATATTCTCAAGTTTTACAGCTGTGTGAACTCAGAGTGCCCATGTTTGCAAAACACATCAAACCACACACTCAGTCTGGGCGGGTTTCTGTTGTTTTACTGAAGCATCACAAACACCTACTTAGATATCCTCAACAGTTATTGAACAAAGAAAGCTCAATCCCAGCAACGAGCAAGCTAAACAGCAGCCTCACCAGTTTACAAGCCAGAACACAATTCTCACAAATGACACCTGTCAAGCCACTCTGCTGCACAGATTTGTACCGGGTGAGAATCAAACTTCCTACTGCATTTCTACATTACCAATCTGTTCCATTCCTCCTTATGATAAACTTTCCATTGTTAGCAATAGGAGAAATTTGTTTCAAAGTGACAAAATGTTTGGACAGAGCTTTTTTATAAAAATCAGGCAGGGACTGTATTTGAATTTAATTAAATGAGGAGTTCTTTAACTGCTCATCTAGCCATACTGAGTTCAGCTCCCACTTCAGCTTCCTGTACAAAGTGGGTCATACAAAACTTCAAGAAGTAAGCAAAGAAAAAAATGATTTGGCACAGGCATAAGGGAACTCACCCATAAATTTCTTAGAAATGCTTTGACAGGCTTTTCAATGATTGTTACTTGTCAAATAAAGGAGTTTTCCAGGGAATGAGGACTGAAAATCAAGACTTTCCTCTTTAAAGACTGTCCTCACTTTTAAGTTGAAAAATCACACCTTTTTTCAAATCTACTCATCCTTGCCAGGTGGGTCTGGTTTTTCTTTGTTTCCAGTGTGATGCACCAGGTTCTGCAGACTGCCTTAAAAATGCTCCCACAGTGGTAGAGCACTATTCTGAGAAAAGGAGAGCAAGATTTTGTATCTTCTTAGGCAGGAAAGAGAACTGAACATCAAATCCAGATTTCCATCAAGTCATGGAATTGCTACATTACAATATATGGCTAAAATCACACTTTGGGGAAAATGAATGAAACTGTGATGGTTTTCATACAAGTGCTAATACTTGCCCTCAGGAAGGATCCAAGGGTACATGCTATGAATGAGCAAGGACGTCCCCAGTTTCCAGCTTTAAAGAGCTGCATGATTTCAAACTTTTCTGCCATTCCAGTGTTCCAAAGCTGGCTAGCTAGTCCCAGGCATCTGGATTTCCTTGTGACTCCAGCTGCAGAAAACTGAGGTGCTGATTCACTCTACCTGCCTTTAAGTACCTTCACTGAAGTGCCTGAAAACCTGTTATCAACCTAAGCTTTTGCTGAAACTCGTGGAGAGAGCATGTTGGGAATGTGGGAATAACCTAAGCACTTTGGGAATTCCATTTCTTGCCATTAGCTAGACTGCAAGCCTAAAGCCTAAATTTGGTACTGCATTAAGAGTTGGATTTGAGTGGATGATGGAAACACCCCCCAAAAAGCAGACAATTCTGGGTCACATTTTAGTGGTAGTTTAGTAGTAGACCCATAACTTCTATCAAGGACTTTTTTCCTTGCTTAAAGATATATTTAATTTTACATTTCTAGAAGAATAGAAAAAAAAATTAAAATTATTCCCCACATTTATCTAACACAGAAGAATAAAGCACAGACCAAGAACTTGAAAGGAAATTAATAAATTTCAGATCAGTTTTAAACACGGAGTTCCAGCCAAAAAAAAAAGGGAATAGAAATACATTTTAATGTTTGTTCGTAGATCAGAAGAACTGAAGCAACCTTATGATTTTTTAAAAAATCAAACTCAAATGTAAACAAGCCTTTATCTTTAAATGGTTAAAATGCTACATGAGGTTCTTTGGCATAATAACTACCTAAGCCAGGTGTGATCATATTTTACAGATTTGTTTTTTCAGGCCAATTTCCATTTCTCTTCAGACACACTCCCACTTGAACCATACTATTTTGAACACTAGCTATTTGTAAAACTCCTTATGGTCAATACCCACTGTGGCCCAGAATGTGAAGGACTGGAGGACTCTAAAGCACAACCTGCAGATCCTGGTTAATTTCAAATTGGCACTATCATCAGATTCACAAAAAAGCATGGCACTGTAATGCCTGAGCACAGTGTGGCAGCTTTCCACTTCCCAAAACATCAGCTTTTGGAGTAGTGAAGGGTGAGGCAAAAAGCCTTACTGGGAACCATGAAGGTAGAAGGTGCAAGTTACCCTTCACTGTAGGTATACGCACCACATGCACATACAACATCAAAAAAACCTGTTCCCTCATTTGTACTCCTAGTCAAGGATTACTGAGAAATTTTCAGTGAAATACACCATGATGCCTTTGGGAATAACCGCTTTTAGAAAACCAGCCCTATAGCATAAATTTTACCACTGTTAGTTTGCTTCCCTAACTTTCTCTTACAGTTCCAGTGGTACAGTAATATGCTGCCTTGATTCTTTTATTTGCTTTCAAACATGTATCACCCTATGAAGTGGATGCTGGCAGCTGAGGCATCCATTTTCTAGGCATTACTCTACCAAAATCAACAAAATAGTCAGTGGGTTATATCACTAAACTAACATCATATATTAAGTCTATGCACTGCAAGCAGCAGTGTGAAAAGAATGTGCCTTTTACACCTTCATTAGTGTTAGCATCCTTGTTCCACTCAAACATAGTATGCATGGACGTATATATAAAATAAATGAATATTTATATACTGGAGTATTTGTATAAACAGAGAAGCATGTGGGACCACAGCAGGTTCCCCAATTACAAGTCAGCCACAACTTTGCAATGTGGTTATTGGCTGCAATCAAACAGAAAAAAATATTTCTGTTGGATTTTCATTTCATTTAAAGCTTTAAAAATATCTTTGAGCCTTAAAAAAAAGGGGGAAAAGGAGATTATAGAATTTAGTAAGATGTTTACATGGCTTTGTAATCAACAGAATGCCATAGCATTATTATTTAATGTTTTTTTAGTAATGAAAAAATAATTAATTTAAACAAAGGAAATGTTCTTCCAAATCTGTATGTAGATGAGCATTGAAATATTCCAAACTGACTTTTGTATTGCAAAGAACCAGGTTTTTTATTCCTTTTGAAGAATAACATGGATGCATTTTCTCGATCTGATTTGTCCAGTGGTTCAAAAGAACTGCTAGGAATGATGCCAGCACGTTTCAAAAGTTAAAAGATGCCCTGCTCTCATACATCAGACACTTTCAACATTCACATTAGGAATGCTAATATAATGCTATGAATTTTCTATTGTGAGGTGTCTTTGGCTGTATGAATTTACTTTAACTTAGAATTCCTAGAAAAAAATTGTAAATTCTTAGCAACACTACACACACAGTTCTTGGTGATGCCCTACTGAATGGATACATTAATTATGTTCTTAACTTTCAAGAGATCTATCTTACCCCTCACTAGTTTTCATCTAACTGAAACTGCTCACATATTCCTATAATTATAAGCACAATAAATTTTATAGTATCTATCAACAACAAAAAAAAGACACTGCAAAATGTGTTTAAGGTGCACTTTACTTTGATTTATACGATACCTGCAGTTCTGGAGCTATGAGACTTTTGTTTTGAATGTACTGCAGTTTTACACTCCTAGCACTCTCCCTGGGACTGATCCCAATCCCATTTCTTCAATGAGCTTTGGATCAGATCTAGATGTGCAGAGCTCAGAAAGCAATTTTTATTCACTGGATGTAGTGCAGATCACTATATAGAAAACAAACACTGTATGCTCTCTCCTGTGGAAAATATATATTTGTTCTTTCCTGTTTTGCTCTTTTCATAAGTTAAATGTAGGTCATTCAGACAGAAGGTATATGGTTGCTCTTTACGGATAGAGAAATTTAACACTTCTACAGGGCGTGAGACCAAACACTGAGCAACTGTAACCACTTGAGAAATGTAATAGCTGTGTGCTGTGTCTTATGGCTGTTATGAAATGGAACTTATACCTAAAGATGAGGAAAACAGTTAGTTTTCTCCATTTATGGAGCTATGCCACAGTTATGACATAATTCATAGCCAGACAGAACGTTCCAGTTGTATCCATAGACATTTCATAACTCAGTGTAGTGGAAAACTGATATTGAAGGAAGATTTTTGCCAAGTAAAGTTATTCATACACAAGCTTCCTTCTCATGACAGCTTCCCCACTGTACTGCAGAGCGATGCTGGAACTCTGCCTTGGGACCAGCACTTTCTACACCCACGCTGAAGGTTTATGTCCTGAGATGAGGTGCTTCCAGTCCCCTGTGCTCTCCTTCTTATCCTTACTACCTTATTACTTTGCAGTTTTGTGTAGAGAACTTTCTAGTTGCTTTTCTACGATAAGTTCATAAATGGTGGATCTTCAGGATGTTTCCTCCATGACTGAAAGAATTTAATGATTATCTGGGGCTTGGATGCATTTTTCAACTTTCTTTGCTATTTATTCTTAAACAGCTGCAGTTACCAGCAGATAAAATAATGCGGACCATCCATTTTTCCTTCCAGGACAAGAAAAAGGCCAAAAGAAAAAAGAATAAAATAGAAAAAAATCAGACTACTTAATTCCTTAATTCTTGCTGCTAAAAGCAACAGCAGCAAAGTTTAAAAAAGCCCAACCCAACAGCAGAATGAAACAAATGAAAAAAACTCAAACACAGAGTTTGATTCCTGTGCAAATGTATGTAGGAATCTAGAAACATATCTGGACAATCTTGCAGAGGTTTTTCTCAATATAAGAACATTGGCAATCATGTATACTGTTTGACTTGTATACTTTGGAGGTATTTATTCTTACCCTTGGCTTAATTTCCTGTCCTTAGAACAGACTAAGCCTCAGATGACTTAGTAATCTCCTAATTCCCTGCAACTGCAGTGTGACCTTTTGCAGAGGCAAACACGGCATGTAGAATAACTCCATACTAATCAGAAGAGTATACCTTTTATATCATACCGGGAATGCTATGCACCGCAGTGTCCAGTGAGGTGGGCAGGGGACATGGTGAGCATGTCAGGACAAGGCAGGCCCACTCAAGGCAGGAGGGCAGAGGCTGAAGAACCCAAGGGGCCCTTGGGGTGCTTACAGCCTGCTACAGTAACGTGGGTGACACCAAACACAACAAGAGCACTGCTGTTTAGGGAGGTCTTAGAAAGGGTTTAAGAAGAAGACCAAAGGGTATTTTATCAAACTAATAGACTTTTGTAGTGTTTTGGTACATCTTGAGAGGTCTTTCACTTATTTGTGGAAATATTAGATGCATTAAATTCTGCTTCATAACAAGAAAATTTTAGCTTTAGTACATGAAGGAAAGTTATAAAGGAAGGAAGAAAAAAAAGGAGCTTGGAAGGATGTGAAACCTTGGAAGTAGTTAATGTCTCCCTTCTTGTAGGTGGACATGGCCTTGCAGTTCACCTTCAGAGGCTGCCAGGTATCCACAGAGGAACCAGTTACCATGGAGATACCATCAGCTCAAACCCATGGTCATAAATACGTGCCTCTCCTTGCTGTATTTCTACCAGTGCTGTTGGATGTTGGAGACTGGAAGAAGAATTTGCCCTGACTTTGTGCTCCTCCAATCCTGAACTCATGCTGACACCAACCTTCCCGACTGCAAGCACTCCAAGACCATTGCAATCTTCCTTCTAAAGCCTGGGCATCCAACGGTATGACCAACTTTGACAACTCAAAACCTACATAGTTTCAAGCCTCATGAGGTTCTAAAAACTGAAGCAGACACATACATCTTCTAGGCAAATTATTTATATTGTGTAAATAACTGATATGGTTATTAAAAAGTGTTTACTAAACAATATCAAACATTGTATATTTAATAGCATGGAATTATATATTTAGCCATTTATGTTGATTCTTTTTACAGAATCCAGTTATTATTTTAATAGTTCAAGTAAGATATGAGTCAGCTATAGAGCCTCTGCTCAATGCTTCAATACTTAAACATGTTGTGTGTCATTGCTCTTAGCAGGAGATATTATTTCATAAAGGAAGGAATTACTTACACTTACAGAAGCAAGAAGTTCGGTGTACAAGTCCACTATTATAGCAAAATGTACAAGTGCATAGCAATTAATATAAGCTGGTACAGGTGGATTGAAGGGAACTTCTTTTCCAGTGACCTGCACAAAGCAAAACAGATACTTGCCTTCAAGAGTGACCTACTCCAGCCTGTTGCTCCTCAATATTCTTTACACGTACAAATACAAAAAAGGAGACAGATAACTGAAGAAAGATAATCTCCTGTCAAACTTGTGTACTACCTAGCTTGAGACAGAGTTTAACTCTGTGTGTTTGTGCATGTCCACAGCTGAAAAAAAAAAGAGAAATTACTGTACTCCATAGAAAATTTTTGAAAATCTCTCCAGGAAATGAATAATGAAAAAATAAATAAAAAAATACGTTTTTTTCCTTCAAATAAAAAGGAAAAAAAACCCACAGCTAAAACATTCATTTCCTTCAGTTTCTTTTCCCATTTCATCTTCCCCTATGCTTTATGACTGCTAATTTGCTAATTTAAAATAGCATGTGTAGAGTTTTTAACATTGATCCAGTAGCATTAAGAGGTCCGAGTAAATTACACACAACCGAAAGCCTGTGCATGTTCTACTTACCACCGGGATTTCCTCAGGAAGGCCAAGTCTAGGTTTGCCTGGTCCCCAGCCTGGCCCTTTGAATATGACAGAAAGCTTATTGGAGAATCCAGGTGTGGCCCAAAATGTGTTCCAAATATGAGCCAAGGGACGTAACTGGAAAAAAAAAAGAGTAAGTAATTTTTCATTGTTAGCAATATAAAGATTAATAAAACATTATATTTTATTAATTTTTAACTTTCAAATAAATGATTTTTCAAACTCTGTAAAGAGAATAAATTAGAAATAGATGAAGACAGTTCAGAAAACCTGGCTGAAATAGGCAAAAGCCATATGAAGCCCTCGGTTAGTTTGGCGAGGATTACGATGACTTCTGCTCAGAGGGAAATCTGTTTTTCCATCTGTGTCTCCTGTAATCACTCCAGAGTATTTAGTGGTATATTGTATAGCTATATTTATGCTATATTATTTGGCTACTGGGACCTTGACATGACATACTCTCAGTAACTAAACTATTTAGTATCTGACTGAAATGGATATAATTGCACATCCTCCCACTTTTAAGCCCTGACAGTCCTGACAGTAGAATTTCTCATTCTTCGAGATTCCTCCTTGGATGAACAGTCATGAAAAGCAAATATGGACTCCACCGCTTCTCATGCACCGTTTTTGCAGAGAATTTTTATCTAGCTTAAGTTAAACCTGGACCAATAAATCTAAGAAGCACCACACTAATTACTTTTCTTTTTTTTAATATATACTTTTGTCTGTGCTTCACTGTGTATTGCACCGCATATTGCAAAACAGATCCCACTCAGTCCAACATCTTACATATCACTGTTCTAATTAGTTGTTAATTTTCCTGTTTTGTATTTTCATGATTACTACAAACTCTGCATATACTGAATGCAGTGAATAGAAATGGCTGTCTCACAATGAAATACTGAAGAAATTGTAGATCATGTAATTGACTGGTCAGCAATGCAAGGATGGCCTCAGCTGTGACTAAGAGAGGGGTTTCTTCTGAATATGACTGAATGTTGAAGAGATATCAGAGTCAGTGACACAAACTATAGCACCTGGAGCATGATGGGATCAAATGAATTTACTGGATGTGTTAAGCCATATACAACTTTTGCATCCTCGGCCTCAAATGTTCCTGATGAAAGAAGAAAACAAAAGAATGGCAAACAATCAAATTCAAAAGTACACATATTTTTGCCACACTGACTAAACATTACAGAGAACACCTTCTGTTACTTACCAAATATCCTGTCCCAGATAATGAGTGTGCCACCATAATTTTTGTCAATGCAGTAAGGATTTCTACCTATAATAAAAATCAATTATGAGACAAGTAATGGGATAAAGATGAATACTAGCAACTGAATTATGAAGTCATCATTTGCATTACTTTATAGTCTAAAAATAACTTTAAAAGACAGCTACCCACCACTCCTCATACTTCTATACAATTTCTTTTTTCTTAATAGCCTTATTGCTCTCCTTCTATTCAGATTCAAACATACAAATCCAATGTATCACACCCAAAACTTCTGTGAAATGAAAGGATTCATTTGGAGAGTGAAACCAGGACAAAATATATTTATAAAAAACAAATTAAAAAGCAAACAAAAATGATTCCACCAGTTTATACCTAAGAAAATATATGCTAAATACATATATGTGTAATCATCTCATTAATGGCTGTCAGGTGTCTCCATCTTCTATGTCATATGTCTAATCCCGCACTATTAATTTCAGTGTGAGGAAAACTGATCCTTCTATGTTTTCTAGGGAATGTATTTGTATATAAGCAGTCCTCTCAAAGTTGTGAGCAAAGAAACATCGGTTACATATCCCTAAGTTTGTGCAGACAGTCTGGAGCAACTGTACAGCCCCCGATCAGCTCTGGAATGATTCAGCTTAACTCCAATCAGGATGAGAGCATTAGTTTAGATTTACAGCTGAGCAAATAAGAGTGGAGTGTCTCCCTGAGGATTACCAGTAGTTGTGCAAATTTTAAGGACTAGACACTTACAGCTCCACCACTGTGGATACGGTGATTGTGAGGCTACAATAAACATTAGCAACATCCTCTGTACACATAACTCTATTTGAGACTGTTTCAAACTGTTCTTTCAGTCCTCTAATTTATTTTAAACTTACTATCTCTGCACACTGAATGAGCTAAGGACATGTGAAATTCACTCGTGTTTCTGAGATATGTTCATGGTATTTTTCAGTATGCAGTGGAATTATTAATACAAGTTACATATGCAGTGCAGTCTTGAAGGCCTCTGAATACCGATGAAAAATCAATCATCAGGCACTTCTGTGAAGTGAGATTTAACAATAATTCAGACAGGTGAAATCAAATTCCACTGAAGTATTTTAAAGTTCTTCTAAAACCTAGCCACGTGTTCCACATATACAGTGCTTGAATTTGAACGCAAAAGCATGTTTGTTGATGATTCAGTAGCCAGGGAAGGATGAGATGTTTTTCTATTACTCTTCATACTTAAAAACATTGAATTTTTTTGCTCAAAGTCGTCAAATTATTTCATGTTACCCAGACTTAATTTCTGCTCAATAATTAATCATAAACATAAAAATGTTTAAATTAAACATAAGATCTGAACATGTTTTTTAAAATACTGTGAAATTTCCTACTGAAGAGGGACCACTTCTGAAGTAGTGGTCAAAATTAAAATCTTTCTGTAAAACTGATTTTATAATACAATTTTACTACATTACTATTACTATACAAATAGTGACCTTGAGAAAAAAACCACACCAAAGAATAAGGGGTTCCACTTTTATCTTACCATGATGAACTCTGTGATGACTGGGAGTATTAAGAATCCATTCCAGAGGGCCAAGTTTGGTGATAACCTTAAAAAATGTAATGTTTCAATGAACTTGAAAATACGGTCTAAGATCAAGAAGAAGCAGAGGAATGAAAGGAGGAAAGGCAAAAGAGGATGTTTATCTTCTGGAGAACTGCATAAAAGAAGTGCAATATTTTTTTCTGAACCATTTCACTGTATTACAAAAATTTTCATTTAAAAAAAAGTAAAATACAAGTTAAAAACTAAATTTCTTTTTGATCTAGAAGCTAATTTCTTTTGATCTAGCAGTGAATTTTTTTCTTATTGTTTTTATCATTATTCCATGAGAATCTTTGAGAGAACTGGCAATCATGAGCTGATAATAACATGGAATCACAGGGCAGTGACTGTCCCATTGTACTCAGCACTGGTGAGGCTGCACCTTGAGTACTGTGTTCAGTTTCGGGCCTCTCACTTCAAGAAAGGACACTGAGGTGCTGGAGCATGTTCAGAGGAGGGCAACGGAGCTGGTGAAGGGTCTAGAAAACCTCCCCTGTGGAGAGTGACTGAGGGAACTGGGGTTGTTCAGCCTGGAGAAAGGGAGGCTCAGAAGGACTTCACTGCTCTCTACCTACCTGAAAGGAGGTTGTAGTGAGGTGCAGGTTGGTCTCTCTGCCATGTCCCAAATGAAAGGACAAGAGGAAATGGCTTTCAGTTGTGCCAGAAGAGGTTCGCAATGGACATTAGGGAAAAAAAAAATCACTGGAAGAGTTTTTAGGCATTGGAATAAGTTTCCCAGGGAGGTTGGTGGAGTCACCATCTCCGGAAAAGTTCCAGAGGCATCTGGATGTGACACTTGGGGATATGGTTTAGAGGTAATTCTGGTGATGCTGGGTTGAAAGTTGGACTAGATGATCTTGAAGGTATCTTACAACCTTGATAATTCTGTGATTCCATACAAATTGTTTCACTCATTTTTCTTATCCATATCCAGTGACACTGATTGGCATTCAGTGCAACTCTATGATCCCAGTTATGGAAACACTTTATGACAGCAAATAGCTGGCACTAACCCAGAAACAAGTACTCCTTCCCCCTTCAGTACCTTTGACTGCTGGTTTCTTCTATCAATAACCTTCTTTTACCCCAGCACAAATGCATTAAAACAACAAACCTGACTGGGGAACTGATGCAAATCAAAACTACTTTTCTTTTGTTTTTCTAAGTTAAACTGGATCAGTTCCTGACTTTGGTCCAGCATATGGTCACAAATACACCGACATGAGTCAGAGGCATGACCAGCATAAATCCATCATGGAGCTACAATCTAAGGCAAGGAGTCAACAGCACAGAAAGGTAGCCTTGATCATTCCAGTACCAAACCAAAAATGATAGAAAGTATCCATTGCCAAAAACTCACTCTAGTGTTTCAAGCTTTGTCAGAAAATGCTGATGAATTAAGTTTGTATCAGCAGGGTTTATGCTAAATTAGGTACCCTCAGCCACTAAGGAACTAGAGGAAAGCCACCACTGACTTCAAATTTGGTGCTTTGGTTAGCTCAACAGAAGTGTGTGGACACCTGGACACAGCAACCATTCTTTAATTCCAAACACAAATCTGTCACAAAGTGATGCAATCACTGGATGACCAAAAAGGACATCTATTCACTATATATTCTGAAATGGTATCTATTCACCATGTCTGATTATGGCCATAATGTCTTGCACTTAAAAGGGGGCAAGGGGCATAAAAGCAGCTAAATAAAAATGCTTAGACCTTAAGAAACAAGCTCAACAATCTATAATTTTTTCCTATTAGAGAATTTAATTAGTAAATTTAATACTCATACTGTCAAAAGGGGTGATCTGTAATATAATAATAGAGATAATACTGGCAGAAAAAAACACTTAGAGGGGCAAACAGTCATTACTCATGAGAGCAGGTCCATTCATCTAAAAAGGATTTTCATTCCCTTCAGATTTACAGAACAATGTCCTGAAATATGGAAGTTCCATGTCTCTTTAATTTAAAGTTTTGCAAGAGCCGGTAGATTTAGATTAAAAAAGCAGACTTAGGACATTCTTCAGATGTATTTAAATTGTTATGCATCAGTTAAATATAATAAAAGGAAAAAAAAATATTTTTCTCTTCAATAACAGCAAAAGGAACATCTACTTAACTGGTTAAGTAGAGAATTTCTGTAATTAAAAGAGTATAGAAATACAAAAATTCTCCAGGTACGGAGAACTGTAATATTTGGAGCATCTTTCTCAAAATCCTGTCCACACTTGATTGGAAAAACAGAATCCTGAGACAGGTTTGTTTTGTTTCATTTAACTCAGAAGCCAAGGACAACATAAGTAGGATCAGCTCTCTCTCAAAATAATTTCAAGTCTGAAAAGACCACCTAAAGGTAAGAAACGATTCATCATTCATGCTAGCTCCATTTTCTGTCTTTCTCAAGCAGAACATCCCACTGTTTTAAGGTATGTGAGATGTGACCATTAAATTAATTTAATCGGAGCCAAATGTCTGGGATTGAACTGCAGCCCAGCACCTAAGAGAGCACTGATTTATCTAATAGACCACAACTAACTTTGATCCAGTTGGCTTTAATATATTTTTAGCTCAGTATTTTAACAATTTTTTGTGAAAATAAACCAAATGTGCACTAGGAGAGCAGGGAATCAGTAAGGCATAGCAGTCTTCGGTTTTAGCCTACAGGTGGATTGCAACAAAATGTTCTCAGAATGAATGCCTTCAGGTCTCAATATCCAGCTGGTTGAATTAAAATTTTAAAACTAAAATCCATCCTTTTGAAAGTCTACATAATATATCCTTATGCTAAAGCATAACTTTGGGTCTTGGGACTCCCTAAGGACCTCAGGGATTTACGTAAAACTTCCAATAAATTTTTCTAATACTAGAGAAAGTATTTTCTTTGGATAATGAAACCTCTCTCATCCTTTAAAAGTCTTTCTTTGAGTGATGACATTTAAAAATCTACTGAAATATCTTCTCTATGGCATAATTAGTGACTGATACCTGAGCCCACTTTGATTCATTATTCAGTCAAGGTCACCTCCATTGCAAAGACATTTTAGCCCCACTCTGACAAAAACATCATCTGAGACAACAATTATAACCACATGACTTTAAAGCTCAGAGGGGGTACAGAACTCTGTACCTGATGAAGCAAAAATCTAGCAAATATATATATGTTGACATTAGCAATCCATAAATCAATGTTTTGTCTAAAACACATCAAAAATATTTTTCCACCAGACAGTCAAAATATTACAGGGCGCTACTTCTAGAAACTTCCTTTGCTATCAGTGAGTTTACTTGTAGATATTTAGCACATTCCTAAAAAGCCATAAAAAACTGTTGTCAGAGGAAACGTTTTGGTGCCAAAATTTTTATAAATATTTTATAAGCATATATGCTATAAATTTAATCACATATCTTTCCAAGAAACAGAAAGATGTCACCACTGGAAAGCTGAATTTTGAAGGCTCTTGCAGCACTACATGGCAAAGAACATAATTCTTTTGTTCAAATTTGTGGAATTTTTCTATATTCTCCCATCTTACCTGGGACAAAACTCCTACAAGCAGATTTTTCACCAAAGAAAATTGGATAGGATAGTAAGAAAATTTTTGCCAGACAAGATTCTGACATGGTCATGTCAGGCTGACATGAACTTACTGCAGTCACATTGAAATAAATGAAGCTCGTAAGAACTGACTCATAACATTATTTAATGTGGTGTAGCAACAGCCCTTGTTCAAAAGAATATCCAGAGAGAAAGAAGGCAGTGGCAGCTATTCCACCTACTCATCTACCTTTCATCTGTCAGTCCATCCTCATTTTATTATGTCCAGACATTTTCCTTGGAGAAAGGCGATTTTGAAGGAGCTCATAAGCATTCTTTGTAGCAATAACCTGGCTTTCACTGCAGTTGCAACTAGTCACCAAAGCATATATATCACTAAGTTTCAGCCATTCGAGACAGAAAAACATTTTCAGCTTACAATATCATTGTATTCAACTTGGCTTATTAGAGTAAAAGCTTTCACAATGTTCACATATCAGGAAAAAAAAAATTACACTTTTTAAAGAACACCAAATAAATGTGATAAGAAGATCAGCTTAGTTTTTGATGCTTGCAATTGGGATTTTCATTGAAAAAAATCTGCTACTCTAATTTTTGTATCCAACCTTTTTACTGTAAAGTATTCTAAAAAGTAAAAAACCAGTAGTTGAAATGTCATTGTTCAATAACCCTACCATCAGTACTTCAAACCTTATTTCATATTACTCAAAAGAAAAAAGTCTGCTTGTGAATATAAAATATTCTTACTCTACATATCATCACCTTGCAGTGATTTGGGGAGCACAGAAAAACAGCTACCAATCCCCTAAAAGCTGAAATACCCCAACTGCTGTCCAACAATAACCTTATCTGTATTTTGACCAATATGACTGCTACAATAGTTTGTGTTTCTTTCCCTGATACAGACACCTACTGTTCTAAATCAACTCCTGTCTCAGATTTTTCCTTTCCCAATTAACACATCATGTGCACCTAAACTCCCATGCCAGTGACCCACAGATGAACTGTAGCATTCCAACAAAACCCTTTTCCTGTTTCCTTTATTTTTTAACATCCGATTGCCACAAAAATAATTTTTCATTTGTCAGAATCCTTACAAATGGACTCAATAAACTACCTGCAAATCAGATATGTAGGCATCTCATATATATCAGTTATAAAAGTTTTGTCCACTAAACATATATTCTTCTTTCTTTCTTTTCTTTAAAAGCCAACATATTTCCTCTGTTGTACTTGGGTATCACTAAACAATAAAGCAGCATAACTGACAATAATTGAAGCAACTCCAAAAGCAGTGTAATAAATAAGGCATGCTTAGAAATACTCTCCATACATTACTGAATAAAATATCCTGGAATTGAAATCTTCAAGTATAATGAGGACTAAATTTTTTTTTCTACAATAGTAGTTCTCATATAAAGATGTTTCCTTTGTGACAGCAATCCCTCGCCTAAAGGAAAAGAACTTTATGCAATATCTCTTGTGGCATGTAAGCACCTCCGTTTGCGGTCTCAGAGTTTGTCAGCACCAAGGGAAATCTTTATTGCCTGGTACCTGCACCACTTCAATGTAGTTCTTGTTTAAGTAATGAGAAAAAATCGTGACATGAAATCCAAGGGAAACTTTACATCTTGTGTTACAACTCCTCCTGTCACCACTACCACATGAATCTTTACTTAGCCCTGTTTCAACATGAATGTTAGGAAGGAATGTCAACTGAGTAAAGCAGGCAACCTTACAGTAAAACCATTCGCATATAAAAGGTTCTGGGTTGTTTTTTTTCCTTTGAGCATAAGGAAAGCTGTTTGTAGCACAGCATTACTTTCAATATCATAGTGTTACTGATCTGCAGGACAGGAGAGGGTAAATTCATCCCTGGAGCATCACTAAGGAGCACTCCGAACTTAACTTTGGGCTTTCTGTTAGACTAGTTGGTAGTAAAACACATATTACAAGTCATTTCCTCATCAAAATCAAGATAAGATTCTTATTCCTGGTATATAAATCTGTATTTCAGACAGTCTGGTGGGGAAATTTAAAAATATGACCTTAATTACATTCCCCAGTAGAGCTGCTGTGTTAATTCAGGACAACACACCCATGTATTTATACAGATGGCTCTGGTGATCAGATTTGCCATGAAAAATCTCTACAGGGAAGCTGGGGAAAGGCAGAACTCCTAGGATGTGTGCTCGTCTGCCAGTTTCACACTTTGAAATCCTTGGCAAAGTCTGATTTATACACCGCCAACTGTTTTCCTATCTGATTAGGCAGTTTTCTACTCCAGTAAGCATGTAAAATGGATATAGCTGAATTTCCACACTGAGGAGCGAAAAAACAATATTTATAGTTTAGAAATAAAACAAGTGAGAGGAATCAGGCCTGTTGGGATCATAAAGAGTTTCATAGAGGGTGAATTTCTGATAAATCTGGGTTGTAGGAATGGGAGGTGAAAGCCTAGTTTTAATGGACAGTCTGGTTTAGGGCATATTTATATAATAAACATGCAGACTTAAGAAATGTGTTTATCATAAATCTTGAAGGCAAGCTTTTGTCACTTTTCATTGTTTCACACCTCAACCAGGAGGTAAGTTTTGAATCAAACTGGCATCTTACATGAATATTTAAGTTAACAGTTTCAATAAGTGGATGCAACCTTTTTTTTTTTCTTTATAGGTCCAATTAAGCCTTGTGGGAAAGGTGAGCACATATAGGAAGTTTCAATCAATTTTTCCACTAAAAATGAAAAACTTACACTAACTGATTGGTTTAATTGCAGCATTACAAATAGCAGAGCATGGAGCAAGTCACACTTTCAGTCATATATCAAGTTAAGCATTTTAAACAAACTCCAGGAGAAAAATTGCTATACAATTTCAGTACTTTTAAGCAGCCTGACAAATACATTCTGGCGATTGCAGGGAAAAAAACAGAAAGTCATAAATCAGCATGCCAGTCCTGAAATAAACTAAAATATAGTCAACTGAGGCTCTTCATCTTCCTTTTTACCACAGATCAAAAATTAGTCAGCAGCCTATACTTTGTGATTTTTACAAAGAATTTTCAAATTCTTTCAAATTTTCTGTTGGCCTTGAAGCTATAACTAAATAGATTCTCGGTGAGTACAAGCTATGAGGAAAACTTAAGAGCATTACAAGTAATATGTTAAGATGGAAAATGTTTAGGTTTTTTTCTCTACAAAGAGCAGTATCTCGAACATCATTAATGTGGTATCCTTTCATTATTATATTAGATGAAAAAGATCATGGCTCCTGTGCTGCATGTTGAATTCAGAGCTACTGGCTGCACGGCACAGTTAAAATAGGAGTTCACACACAGTTAAAATAGGATGATCATCCTGATGCTACTAACGTGTAGCACTGGCATTCTTAATCATCACTGAGCTTTTAGGTGCCACAGAAGGAACTCCAAACTTCATCCTGCTATGTTTTTCCTGATTATACTGTGTTCAAGCGCAGACTACACTTAGCAGGACAGGAACAGCGTGCTCTCTTACGAATGTTTTATTTTCTCTCTCTTTTGTTATTCTTTTTATCTAAAACAAAAAGCAGAGTTATATGCCTTATATATCTAGAAAGACAATACTTTTCTCCCCTCATGGGGGAAGTGAAACATGGAAAACTGGAACATATTTTACAGTTACTGCAAGTATTTGTGTTTAATGATAGCGTTGTCAGCTTTGCTTTTCTCTGCGTTCTGGCAAGTGCAATGATGACAAGACTTTCATCCTGCAGGTTGGTCAGAAAATCTAATAAGCCATTTTGGCAGACAGGCTGGATTGAAGCGGTGAGATCTCTGTTTCTTGGAATCATGCTTAAGTTTTAACGTCTATTATGTATACATTGCCTATCTGGACCTACGAAGTCACTGTCTGCATTAAAGAAAGTATGTTTATCTTCCCGGTGTTTTTTGAATTTGTTTTCTTTCTCTCCAGAGCAATCATTTGATTTGAGAGTTTGCAGCAGACAAATAATGAATTTATGAATGATAAAAGCATCAGCAATCAGGAATGTGGTAAGAACTTTCTTTTGTAAACCAAAGTTTGGTTCTTTATGCAAATCAGCAAATAATTTGTTCCCCATTGTTTTTAAAATAATTTCTTGGATCTTTGTAACAGTAAGAAAGTATGCAGTCGGCTGTTGGATGATGTCACCTGTTTCTAGGAATTCCAGTAAATCATCATGTCATTGAATGTTGACAGACACAATCTTGAACATCAGACTAGGAGAATGGCTGTCATCACCTCTAATTACCTTCATCCTTTTGATGACTTCTAGCAAAAGTCTTCTGAATGGTAAGTTTCTGATTCCTTCTAACCTGACAAGGACAGATGTGTGCGTTTCTAATTTGAAAGGGAACATCAGACAGAGCTGTGTCTATTTTTGGCTAATGTGGCTGAATTAAACTAAATAAGTTCATTATTTCATTAAATGAACCAATGTACTAGAATGAAGAGAAATAAAGGTTTTCTTGGCATATGGTATTTGAATTCAAAGTGACCTTCTAGAATCAAATTCAAGAGATACTGCAGTTTCACAATTCTACTCAATACACTGGATTATTACTGATTTTACCTTTCACTGATGATATTTTTTAGATTTAAAAAAAAATTCAGCAAACCCCAACACAAACCTAAACAACATCAACAGAAATGCAAAAGCCTAACAACATTTCTCATCCTGGCCAGAAAATCAAATCAGTCCACCATACTCTGTTTCCACTGTGATCCATTCGATAGCACTTTTGTATCACCATTTTGCAAAAACTTCCACACATTAAATTTGACTCATACCTTACTGACCTTATAGGAAATATCCACAGTACCGAAAACTAAGAAGGAATTTACAAATATATGACTCTGTAAACCAGGCTTAGAGATATTCTACCTCCTGTCAGGGACCAAAATATTACAGTTTATGACTTGAACATTTTCATGAAGGACTTGCAAAAATGTATCACAAATGCTGCAGAGAAGACTACCACACCCTGAATGGGGCTCTGAGAGGCCCTGGACTGCTCATTGATGAAGATAAGATAAAGTAACAACTCAGGGCTAGGGACATTCACAGAACACAAGTTTAACACCTCAGGAGTGGACATCCCAGCCCCAGGGCTATCAGCTGCCAGGCTCGAACAGACCCTGGCACCAAAGGGTGGGGGGAGAGAGGCTTTGGGTGTGTGTTGGAAAAACCTCTGGTCAGAGGCCATGAACGCCCATCCTCCACTGTGCGGAGGGGCCCAGCTGAGGGGCCCCTTCACCCAGGGAAGAAGCTGCATCCATGTGAAGGACGGAGGGGGTGACATGGCCCATCAAAGGCCCCCCAAAGGGGGTCCCCAGACCCTACACCAGAGGTGATGCAACAGACNTAGTGTCAAACTGGCCCCTGCAGGGGAGGCACCTGGGCACTCCCACCTGCCCAAAGTGTGCATTAATCCACGGGATTCTGTACCCTCTGGCGTGTGGTGGCGCGGCGATGGGGGACCCTCAGCACCCAGAAGGCCAAATGGAGGGGAGCAACGAGACGTCATTGGGACCCTCGGATGGGTGATATGCTTCCACCTAACCCCTGTCACTCTCTTCCTGTCCCCCTACCCACCCCACGCACACTCTTTTCTCTATTTCCTTCTTTCTTTCTTTTCTCTTTCTTTCTCTTTCCCTCTTTTACTATTAAATAAAATATATCAATTTTTTTGCACCAAAATCTAACCACATTTGGTTTTAATCTTATTTTTGGGTATATTTTGAACCTTCTAAGTTCTTTCCGGTTTATACAGAGACATTTAGTTTTCTTCACTCTTCTGGGTTTAAACCGGATCACAACACGTCCCAACAAAGCATCTCCTTTTTTACTTGCAAACTATTGAATACCTTAGCTTTTTACCAAAACCTTCCCTGAACTCCAAAAATCAACCACAAGAATAAAACTATCTTCTTTCCAATACAAACACTAAAAAAGTAACAGTAAAGTAAGTTCTTTAATAGTCAAATAAGTTTTGTTAAAATGCTCTTTAAATTAAAAATTTTATTTCTTGATCAAATTTACTTTTCAGTTTTGAGAAACGGATTAAAAAACTACTGCAAGTTGTTGAAATAGACATTGTAATATTTTTTTTATTCCTGAAATCCCTTCTTGCTTATTTAAATGAGACTTCAGCATACAATGTGGAGAAAATAGGTCCAAGAAAATTGAAAAATAAAATTTGCAAAGAAATAGACCAATCTCAATTGTTAGGACTTGGAAATTAATAACTGAATATTTTATTTATTGTCTCATGCTGTCACTTATTTATCACAGTGTTCTAATTATGATTCTTTCATCCAATTCATTCACCATCCAATAGATTTTTGTCTCAAACAGCTTCTGCTTAAAAAGACAAATATGTCCTCTAGAGTTTCAAGAATAGCTTTTGCTATTGATATGGTAATCACAGGTGTACTGCTACTTAGAAGAACTTATGTCTATTTTTATGTATTTTCCTTAATTTTACCTGGTTCTTCAATCTGCTTGTTTAATTTCCTTACTGGAAAATAAAGACAAAATGAAACAGATCTTTTCTGAATCTGGCCATCTTCCTAGGTATGAGCTGATTGATGCAAGAACTTAAGGACTGGGCCACAAGAGCTCACCTGAGCTCAGGGAGCCCACGTGGGCTGCGCTACTTCCCTTATGATTCATCATTCACAGTTTCTCTCCTTCAATGCTTTTCATTAAAGAAAACTGAGCAGAAGCCAAAGGTAAAAAAAGACACAGACAAAAACTTAGACCAGTACACACTGTGCGTTAAGTGCAAAATATTCTTTTGACAAATACCACACACTTCCTCAGCAAGTTTCAGTTTTACTAATAGGTGTTTTCTGACTAAAAAAAATTTATTGTTTCCTATAGCTGTAGCAATTTCATGCCTCTCTTTCCAGTCTGCATGAGGTGTTGCTAAAATTATTCCCATTCCTCACCTGTTTTCACCCATGTTACTCCTGGTTAATAGTTGAGCCTCACCTTTTTCTGCTCCCAGAGCTGGATGAGGTAGAAAGACTTACACGAGGTGAAAAGAGATGCCTTAAAAAACCTGACTTCTCTGAGTATGGTAAAGGGCAGATCATATTCTTTCCTTAAATTAGAAAATTAAACAGAAACCAATACATGTCAAAGATCAAACAGGCAAGGAATAATCTGCTGCTGCAATTACTACCATCAGGGATTGGATCAGTTGATACTTTCTAAATGCAGTTTGACATCTCATAAAAATTACAGCTAAACCAACAGAAACTAATTTCTATTTTTCACAGGTGTCCGTCAGGTTATAAACACACCTAACTTATTGGTTGTAATAAATGGATAATGGAAGGATATAGTTTAATATAAGCCATAGACCTTCTGAATCACCTGCGAAAATAAACTGAAATGGAGTATTTCTGTCTGTCAGTAACAGTCCTGAAACATTTTGTGGCTTTTGAAAAATTAGATTTTTAGTGGCCTTTGACTGAAGTATTTTTTTTTTTACTTCCCTTATGATCTAGATGAGAATGGTCTGTCTATTCATAGAAGCATTTCTCCGAGACTATTTAAGAGCAGATCTGAGTCATTCAATTGACCTAAACAGTATTGGATAGAACTAAAAATTGTTTTTTCTTGATTTATTGAGATCACAGAACATATAGTCATTTAGGTTGGGAAAGAACTTTAAGATCATCAAGTCCAGCAGTTAACCCAGCACTGCCGAATGTTTTCCTCGGTTGTTTTTTTGGGTTGATTTTTTTTTCATTTTTCATTTAAATAAATTTTTAGGAGTTTATTTCAATGCTTTAGCACTACTCAGAGATTTTTTTTTTTAATCCTTGAAAAAATTCTGATATAATTTCAGATTGCCATGTACATGGTGCAATAATCATAGAATCATTAAGGTTGGAAAAGACCTACAAGACCATCGACTCCTACCTTTGACTAAACACCACCATATCGCTAAACAATAGCACTAAGTGTCATGTCCAGTCATTTCTTGAACACTTCCAGGGATGGTGACTCCACCACTTCCCTGGGAAGCCCATTCCAATGTTTAACCACACTTTCAATTAATGAATTTTTCATTATGTTCAACCTGAACCTCCTCCAGCACAGCTTGAGGCCATTTCCTCTGGTTCTGTCACTGGTTGCCCCAGAGAAGAAAATGGCCCCCACATGGCTGCAGCCTCCTTTCAGGCAGTTGTAGAGAGCAATAAGGTCTCCCCTGAGCCTTCTTTTCTTCCAGGCTAAACAACCCCAGCTCCTTCAGCTGCTCCTGACAGGACTTGTGCTCCTTCCCCAGCTCCACTGTCCCTCTCTGGACTCGCTCCAACACCTCAATGTGCTTCTTGCAGTGAGTGGTCCAGAACTGGACACGGGATTCAAAGTGTGGTCTCACCAGTGGCGAGTACAGGGGGACAATCCCTGCCCTTGTCCTGCTGGCCACGCTATTGCTGATCCAGGCCAGGATGTCACTGGCCTTCTTGGCCACCTGGGTGCACTGACAGCTCATGTTCAGCTGCTGACAACCAGCACCCCCATATTCTTCTCTGCTTGGCTGCTTTCCAGCCACTCTTCCTCAACCTGCAGGCCTCCATGGGATTGTTGTGATCAAAATGCAGGACCTGGCACCCGGCTTTGAATCTCATATCTCTGGTCTTGGCCCATTGATCCAGAATGCACAGAAGCAGTGAAAAAAAAAAAAAAATTAGTTGAACCCAAGTACATGACGGAAGTCACAAAGTTGTGTTTTCACTCTAGCATACACAACTTTATGAATTTCAGATATGCCTTTCCTGTATCCACAGTCCATTCTAATAATAAATAATAGTAAAAGTATCCAGCACCATAATAATAGCATAATTTTTATATAAGATTTATAGTGCTTAAAATGCTGTACTATTCTATATAAAATGACAAAAAATAATGCATACCAAGTATGTAGGCAATACAGAGGTCTAAATGAGGTAGAACAAATGTGTACTTTTGATCTTTATGATACTGTAGTCACAAGAATATATGAGTCACTTGAGTTAAAATAAAATAGACCATGTCTGATCTGCTAGTAGTAAAGCTGGACAAAAACTGACATAACAAATAATGAGACAGGTCAAAGTTATAACACAGGAAACATCTCTTACCATTGTTTGAAACAACACTGGACACATGTAAAATTTAAGTATAGGAAAATATCAGGGATTGTATTTGGCCATAAACTTTTGCTCTGGGCTGAAACACGGCATAGAAAGTTTCAGCACAGCATGATCATTCTTTTGTAATTACTGAATTCAATTTAAATTACTCTCAAAACAAAACATCATCCCTCAGAAACTTCTATGCACTTAAATTCTTTCCTGTTACTTAAATATCACCTTTTTCCTTCTATAAAACAATAAATTCTGCAAGTGCTTTCCTAAACTTTTCAGTCCTATGTAAAAAAAAAAAAAAAATCAACTATTAAAGAAAAGAGATTTGTTTTCCCTGTATCTTACTAGATTTTATTTTTCTTAAAGAGCAAATGTGCAATCAAAAGTTATGAAGTAACAATTTCCAAACATCTTTGAGATGTGGGGCCAAACTGTATCTCAGGAAACTGATACTGGTGAAAAGGAATAGAAATCTGAGGAAAAAAAGTTTCTTATCAATTGCTCCTGCATTTTAGAAGCAAACTATTACATTACTATTACACTACACTGGCAGAATGGAAATACTGAAGTGTATCTCCCCTAGACCCCTAATGACATGTAACAGCACCCTCCATGGGCTCCCAGAGGACACCAGAGCTGCTGGGGGATGAAAAATATCTGCTCTCAGAGTAAGGGCTAGCAGCAGTTACTGAGACAGGATGCTGTTTGCTATAGAATCCCAGGCTGCAGCCCTGAACAAACTCTTTATGTTAGGAAACTGATGGAAAAAGAGACCTGCAGAAAGGATTTTCAGATTAATATAATCTGTGTAAGATAAATAGAATCATTAAAATTCAGAAAAGGACTGTTAGAAGAGAAAAAAAAAAGAGCTGCAATAGCTTTAAACAGTTAAATAGTAATAGTTGTTGCAAAGAAAACCCAATATAATGGTGAACCATCATATTAATTTCACAAAAAATATAGGGTGACATAAACCTGCACGGCTGATACCATTTCCCTTCCTTTCCTTATTTTTTTCTGTCAATCCCTTGCCCTTGAGAGCAGGAAATCTGCTAATACACGGTGTAATCCTATTTCTATTTCGACATAATTTTTGACCTTAGAGCATGACTTCAACATATTTCAACTGATTTCAGCTGCACTATAAAATCAACAATATCAACATTAAGAATAACTTCCCTTGTAAGCAAAGTTCTGTGAGTGGATCAACTGGATCAATACAAAAGATCCATTGTTTTTCTACTGGCACAATAATTTAATAGCAAGGAGTTGTCTCAGTTTGAGACAAATTAGGAGGAAACGTCCTGAGATGAACGTGTCCTCTAATGAAAGGCAGGTTTTGGCAGCCCCTGCCCCACAGCTAGCTCCCTCCGCTAGCCTGTTAGTGGAGGCAAGAATTTTTTCCCAGGACTGTGGCTTCTTCTTCTTCTTCTTCTTCTTCTTCTTCTGGAACTGTTCAGCTTTGCTCTGGTCTGAAACACCAGAACATCGCCAGGAGCTGCACGCAGCGGCCGGGAGGGGAGGCCCTGGGGTGCCATACCCCAGCTCTGGAGGACCTCGGGAGAAGCCGAGCAGGACTCTAAAAAATCCACCATCTTTCTCCACAACGAGAAGGTTTATTATCTAACATTATTCATGGTTTTTTTCCTTTGTGCCTGAGTGCACCCTGCTTTTCAAATAAACAGGTTTCTTTTCACTTTCCTCCAAGAAATTCCTTTCAAACCTGTGGGGGAGGGGCTGCCAAAACCTGCCTTCCATTAGAGGACATGTTCATCTCAGGACGTTTCCTCCTAATTTGTCTCAAACTGAGACAAAAATTTGGCTTATCTTTTCACTGAGACTGAAGTTCATTCTTGTTTAGACTAGTGTCTAAACTTGGCACATTGCACATATGCTATGGAAATTCCTTTTAAGCCCTATGAAGGATTTAGCACTTTAGAGGGATGTAGGCAATTCATAAGCCTCTGAAATTCACTTCAGAAACTTTAGACGCACACTGTGGCACCAGTGCTGAGACTCATTGAGTTACTGCTATGCAGCAGAATGTTAGAAACCTCTCAAGGAAGCCAAGGAAGAGATGGCTTTAAACACCAGAGAAGACATAGATGAGGCATACCATCATCTGTTTAGTGGCAAAACACACTAAAACTAGGCTGTGGAGCCTAGAGCATGGTCAAAGAAAATTTGCCACCCTATGATTCCTAGTGTTCAGTTTGGAAGGTTTCAAAGAGTTCTTGAATTAATTCAAAATATTTTAAAAAGCTTAAATGTGCATTGCTTGAGTTTATGGCACTTCTGGCGATGTGTGTGACATTTTATTTAAGTCTTCCCTATTCTCGTGGTGTTGCAGAGCATCAGACACGTGCTAATGATTTTAGAAATGTGTCCAACAGAAACGAAATGTCAACAATCAAAGTTTGCTCTTGGTTAGGGTTAGGGTTATGGGTTATCACTTGGGGTTGGGGTTAGGGTTAGGGTTATGGTTAGGGGTTAGAGTTAGGGCTTGGGGTTAGGAGTAAGGGTAGGGTTCAGGGTTGGGGTTACGGTTTGGGTTAGGGGATTAGGGTTAGGGGTTACAGTAGGGTTCGGGGTTGGGGTTACGGTTTGGGTTAGGGGTTAGGGTTAGGGTGAGGGGTTAGCATAACGGGTAGGGTTAGGGGTAGGGTTAGGGTTATCGCTAGCATTAAGGTTAGGGTTAGGGGGTTATGGTTAGGATTACGGGTATTTGGCTGCCATCAGAGTTAGTTGGCCGCCATTAGTGTTAAGGTTAGGGTTAAGATTAGGGTTATTGTTACTGTTAGTGTTGGGTTAGGCTTAGAGTTAGGGTTAAGGTTAAGGTTAGTCTTAGATTTAGGTTTAGGTTTAGGCTTAGGGTTAGAGTTAGCATTAATGGTTAGTGTTAGTGTTAGTCTTTAGGGTTAGGGTTTGAATTAGGGCTTAGATTTTGGTGTTATGGTTACCGTTACGGTTAAGGTTAGATTTAGGCGTTTGGGGTTAGGGTTAGGGTTAGGGTTGGGTTTAGGATTTTAAGGAAACACACAGAAAAGGTAAAACAAAATCCTTCAATTCAAACAACATTATCACCTAAAAGAGCAGATCAAGAAAATAAAATTTGTTTCTCAAAAGGCTGTCCTATATATTGCATCATGAAATTAGAGAGGAAAAGGCATATTTCTGGGCAGAATAATCAAACGAGTAAGTGTTATGGAAATAATCTGCTTGCAGTCCACCTGGGGCTACTGAGAAATATGCTACTGACTCATAACATGAAATACTTTTTAATACCTCTATTGTAATGCAAGGAAGGAGGCAAGGACCATTGAACTACCTGAGAAGAGTTGGAAACATCTTGCTAATTACAGTGTGTTATTAACTGTATATGTATATAAACTAGATATGGTATATGCACTCACAAAACAGATATTAAGTAGTGTAGTCATAAACAAATATCCTTCAGATAATCAGAGAGCATTTTTCATCTGAGAATTACTCGCACTAAGAAAAAAACAATATCTGACTTTAGTTGCAGCTCGAAATGATCTTTAAGAAGCACCGGCTTTTGGGTATTTTCCCTAAAATATTTATCTCAGAAATGAAATCAGTTTCAGTATCTGCCAAAAATGTTTAATAAGCTGCAAGACAGGAAAATATAGTATTAAAATAGAAAAAAGTTTTGATTCCTTACAGTTACTTTTTTTCCAAATCTAATTGGGACCAACTGGCCTCATTGCTTCTTATAAACTTAGCAATATATATTCAGAAAAAGGAATAAAAATGAACAGATGTTTCTCCTTAAAGAAGTCAGACAAAGATTTTTCTTACACAATAAATCAGCTGCTAGTGGATTTCCAGGACACTGCTCCAGGCTAACTGTTTAGGTATGGCTTAAAAACCTGGTTTACCTCTGTATGTATCCAAAACTGGTAAAGTAGATTAAACTGTAAATGAACAGCAAACACCGAAGGGGGAATGAAGAGAGCCATGGGCAAGTTGAACATCTGAAAAATGAGAAAGAAAACATACATTAGATACATAATTCTAAACTCATGATGATATAATGAAGTACTATCAGGAGCTCAAAGCACTGCACAATATACCTGCTTCTTCTAATATATCCATAATGCAGACATTACATAGTATACATAGAGAGTGATTATTATGTTACTACTAGATGTGCTATAGCAAAGGAGACATAAATTGATCCAAAAGTGATTTTCCAAAAGCCAAACTGAGCAAGTAGAAAATTCAAGAAAAGAATTCATAAATTGTTATATTAGATGCTTATGCTGTGTACTTTATGGAGCAGACAGCAACCTATCCTTGACATGAAGGGTTCACATATAGGGAAGAATGATCACAGATTAAGCAAGGTGTGAATTTATAACACTATAGCTTTTCCATCCAAACTCCCTACGTAAGCACCTTGAGGGTAAGACAGTTTACTTGGCTTTCCAAGTTAATTGTAATTCTCACCCTAACTTTCTTATGGCATCTCCCATAAAGTCCCAATATATTGCTGAGTCCTAAAAACATGCTAGTGTGAAAACAGTATCAGAAAACTGCTTACTTGGGAAACCCTAGTATCTTAGATACAGATTAAAGTCCTAGGAATTTCACAATTAATTGCTCAACTGGCTGAGCAATAGAATAAAACTTCCAAGAACTTCATATGTTAACGGTCAGTCTGCTTTCTTCACAAAAAGGCTTATCTTTTTCTTTTCCCTTTTACCTGCAATTGTGTTGTATCACCTGCATTGAAAAGTTAATACTTCCCTAAAATACAGAGCTTTTTTCCTAAACCCAACAGCAGCAGAGGTATCTTCAAAACTTTAAATCTCTTTAGGACTCAGGGAATATCTGTGTGGCAGACAAGAGCTCCCTGTGAAGAACAGGAAAATTAGCAAAATCCATTTCCAAATTACTATTGTCCTATTACTATTACAAAAATCAAATCTTTGGACATCCAAGAAAGCAGTCTGATAGCCATGACAAGCCTCCTGGATGAGGAATTCCTTTAGTGAGGGTCTGGACACAGAATTTAAAACCAGTATTCTCTCAGTTTTAATCTAAAGGCCTGCCCAATAGATTAGAAGTCACACTGGGGCTGTGAAACAACTGTACCTCCACCCCAGTGATGTGACTGATGCTCTCAAGAAAGTCACCACAGACATACCTCACTGTGACAAACCAATGGAGGACTAGGACCCTGCAATACCAGCTTAGTCTGCTGGCTTCAACACCAGACAATGTCTGAAACACTAGGACAAAACCCTGAAGCCATTGCAGTATCACCTGGCAGGGCTGGGACAGCTGGGATTTCAAAATCTACACTCCAAGGCTTCATGGATCACAGCTGCACCACAAATTACACGCGGGGTGTTTCTGTTTCTGTCTCGGAAGTTGCTTTCCAAGAAGTAAAGCAATTAAAAGTTAGTAGAAGGGTACTGAGTTTCTGTCTAATGGCATGATAACAGCAGGATTTTTAAAAAAAAGGAATGGAGAGGAAATTGATTTTAAAAAACCCCAAAAAATCAAACCAGATGGTTTTCAGATTATTCATGGAAGTGGTTACAGGATTGAAAGCAGGGTTAAAAAATTATATGCTTTTTCCCTAAAAGTATCAGAGGCAATTTGGTGGTATTTACAGATGACTCAAAGGGGAAAGAAGGATCATCTTCATATTTATTTCCTAACCTACTTTTCACAAGAGTACTAGGATTTCCCTGCTAAGTGGTGGGATGAAGGAAATTTTATATAAATCTACAGGTAAATTTGAGACTGTCAAAGGAGAATGCTTTACTAACTGCCTCATGTTTTATTGCAATGTAAGCTTTATTTCGCACAGAAAGGATTTCAAAGATCATTTACAGAAGTGGAACTCATAGGGAGAAATGAAAACTTCTCCCATACCAAGATTTGACTTTTCCTATTTGTGGTTCCACTGAAAAAAGAAGATCAGTCTCAGGGGGAAAAAAAAAATAATTAAATAGTTTTTCACTGGAAATGCCAATTCACCAAACCAAAAGATTTCATGGCAATGTACCAGCTTTCACAAATTTGTAGAGGAAAAGCTTTCCTGGCTCCAGAATGGAATTTCTGGTCAAAACGGCAGGAAAACTTTTATCACGCTGACAGATCTTTTCTCACTTGTGGATTCAGCAGCAGAGATTGAGAAAGTGTTACGATAGCTGATGGGAAAAGCACCCAGAGAGGGGCTGGAGAGGCATTTGCATCTGGGGCTGCAGCACTACAGCTGTTTGCCCTCACACCAAAGGCACTGCCCCTTTGGAAGGTCCACTGCCCACACTCCCATGTGGACATTTCTACCTTTCTCCCTCCCATTCGTAAGTAAAAGCTGATAAACACTTCCGCCACACAAAGGGAGCGCATTGAAACTCCTGAGGTTTAGCAGGAGCACTCAGTTTCCGTGCTGGGTCTCTAGGGCCACCTGCCGATGCGGCCGCGGAGGGGCTGCGGGGCGTGGGGGGCTGCGGGACAGCTGCCGGCAGCAAGTTCGTGTGGGCATGAACTCATGTGAGGACTCTGCAGGAGTAAAAGGCAAGGATAAAAAAACCCAACTCAACAAAAAAGCCAACCCATTTTTTACAGATCCCAGACCTGGCAGGCTCCTCAGTAGACAAGAAGTGGCTGACTGTGCTGAAAACTGTGTTACCTATTCCCTTTCCAGACTTATATGTAGATGTTTCCACTGCTTTTATACCAAGGCATAGTTCAACCCTTTATCTAAATGTACAGTCTAAAGCTATCAAATTATTATGGATCTAATATTTGCAATTAAATCTTACCCTGAGAGGAAAGTTGAGAATGGTACGCAAAGCATTAAATCATAGCTTTTCAAAGTGTATGGGCAGTAGTAGCACAACTGCACTTTGACTGTTTCATCACTTATATATTCATTTATATAGCATTATCTTGCATTAGCTTGCTGTTTTCTGCTTAAAAATTAATATACTTTTTTTTTTGACATCTTTTTCCCACCAAATGGGCCTCAACACCATCTCTCAGTCTTCACAGGAGATTTGCTTCTCTATGGCCCCTCCAGTGGACAAACAGAAAAGATGTGTATGCAAACAACATGAAGCACTGTACACTTGGTTCCAAAATCAGGAGTACATCTCACACCACTGATTGTCAAGCATGTTTTTCTATTCTCTTTCATTTCATATCTTTTCAATCATAGATTAACACGCTGATTTATTTATCTTACAATGTTTAACTTAAAACACAACAGAGCTGGCAGCAGAACAGTCCCATAATCCCACGCCATCCACCACAAGTTTCTCACAGTCTCCACAAACTTGGATGTCAAACTGCATTCAACAGTACAGCACACATGCAACAACATCAGATCACTCTCATAGATTAACTAAGGATTTCACTGAGTTTCAGCTTCAAGGCAGATTCATCCACGGTTCTGGACAAGTCTGACCGTCCAAGAAAACAGCAGTTCTGTAAGAATTAGCAAGAATTGGGATCATGCACAGTAAAGTGTTGCAGAAAGAAAACTGGCGTATGTCTGAAAAGTTCAGGGAGGAGGCAAAACAGTATTTACACTAACCATATGTTTTGGCTAATACCAAATATTTGGTGAAAAAAACCTGGCACACAAAAGTACCGTGTATTCCTAGATTCATTTCCCTTTGCATAAAGCAAATGAATTTTAAATACACGTATATTATTTGCCAAGTGATACCACTGTGGTCCTGAGGATGGTCTTTGGAATCCAAGGTGGCCAGACATCTTGGTCTTCCAAATATTTTATGCTCTCTGAGGCATCATCCTCAAAATCATGCCAGCAGAAAAAGTGCTCATGCACACACCCATATGTACACACAGGCTTTTTGTCTTTTTTGAATTATTGTTTTTATTAAGCATTTGCACATATGGTCCCAATGGGTAAATGGGCAAAGGTTAAATCTTTAACATAGCAGTATTTACAGAGGAAGCAGAGTTGTCACAGACAGACATCCCTTCCGCTATTGTTCATTACAGTCCTTTAAATTCTAGGCAATCTTGCTAACATCAGATGATTACTTTCTTAATAAATAAACAACAAGAATTTATATAGAAGACATTAAGAAAAATATCTAAGAAATAGTACTGCTTCATGACTTTCAGAAGAAATTTTCTCTGGAACCTAGCACTTTAACTAATTTAAGGTCATGCGCTTCAAACAGTTACCAACTAGAGGCTAAGTCCACGCTCAGTTATGCAAGCATAAATCCACTTTGCTGAAGTTAATGGAGTTACACTGGATTTGCATGTGTGAGCATATTCTCTTGACTTTGAGTCATTCACTCACAGGCTGGATGTAGAGATTGCCAGAGGACTGTGGGTTTCCTTCACCACCCATATTATACCTCATTGGAGAATATATATAATTATATAACTAGATGTATGTATTTATATAAGTAAATATATTTAATATTCCTTTTGAATTCTAATTCCGAAAAACTACATTTTGAAGTTATTCTTTTTGAACAAGACATGACCAGAAAAACTACAATCTGAGTGAAAAAAACAAGTCAAAAGAGAACATGAGGGCTCAGCTGAGGAAATCAGCCGTTACCCTGGGTACGGAACTAAACGCTAAATATTATGTTGCATTTATGAATGCATTTGGAAATATGCTTTTTAAAATCTGTATATAAATACTGAATATGTACACAGCTCAACATTTCAAATTAGCTTTATCTGAAATAACACCAGGTTACGTACTGCCCTTACCTACTACATGACATGACATGACTGAGCAGAGACAAATACATACATTTGCGTGTCCAAAGGAATTTTTAATCATGATTTCTCTCTCTGCTCCTTTTAGTTAGACAGACATATTCTGAAATAGTTGAATTATACTCTGCTCTTTTTCTATACTTATGTATGAATAACTGAATGAAAATTCTCCATTCTACTCAAAAAGTTATGAAAATATAAATGCAGGGTTATATAGTTAGCCTTCTTTAACTTTTATAGCTATTTTCATGTTTGTTGTACATTAGTGAATATATTTTAAAACTTAGGATTCTCAGATTCCTCAGTTTCATCTTCTGTGCCTTCAGTGTCAAACATCTTTAAAAAAATTATGTTTTTCTTTGAAGGCAAATAAATGCTATGTTTTCACTTTTACTGAACCTTGTTGATATTAATTTGTTTGTCAAATCTTATGCAACTTACCCAGGAGGTGTATTTCTGCAGTACAGATTGTCTCAAGGCTGTGAATAAGTTGTAATCTTCTGAACTATGGTGTACTTGGTGCGCAGCCCAAAGTATATTAACCTCTGCAAAACATGAAATTTCTAATGAGGTTTGTACTAGAGAAGCAACATTTGTTTCCCAAGGCTTTTTTTTCTTAAGCTAAAAGCAACTAATCCCCCAATTTACACTTTGCTATTTTCCATTATCAGAAAATAATGAAACTTAATGCTCAAAGCCGAGTTTGTGTAGGCTGGGTTACATGTCTGTCAGTGCACGCAAGTCAGTGTAAATTTCATGCTGAAGTACGGCAAGGCTGTAGCAGGAACTAAAATCGTTGCTGCAAGAGTAGAAGGATGTATAAGATGAGAATTAAACAGTCAGAAAGCCTCATCTGAGCCCTGGTAACATGAGTCAGTAGGAGCTCTGTACGGGATTCAGAGGGACGAAGACTGAGGATGCTCTCATGCTTGCCCTTGGTATATTTAAAGACTAGAAGGGGACACAAAATGTTCCAAAAATCTTATGCATCAAATTTAAACAAACAACTTAACTGGTGTCAGCTTTTACGCTTACATTTTTCTGGAATGCGTGAATCTTCAACCCACTTGTGCCACAGACCACAAAACACAGCCATTGCCTGCCCACTAGTGACAAATGGAAAAACAAACCGATGCTTGCTGGGAACCCTTGACCCAGCCAAAGGAGAGCAGTGGCTCTATTGTTACAGTCAAAAAACAAATTGCTGGAATAAGGGCAAAACCAGTGTCAGCCACGTCCTCCGAAGGCATGACACCTCTAATGCGCTGAAATGAAGAATACTTCAAAATCCTGATTATATTTCAAGGCATTTTCTCACTCAAGTGTACATCTGGGTAGCCCGTCTGCACTGTATCTGGACAGTCTGAAGTGGGATGTTAAGATAGAAATACTCATGGCTCAGTTATATAGCTATAAGGATTACCTTAATTACAGGAAAAAAGGAAAAAGCATGTGGGCATTGCAGCCCAAATAATGCCTATTTATCACAATCCTTAACTTAAGGTCTCATGTACTCCAAGGAATGAAGTATACACAAAGCCTCAGCTGACTGCAGAAATTAAAAGTTGACTGGCTCTCCACCAGCTGCACACTCCCATTGCCACTGAGTTGTTTCACCAAAGCTGCTAGAGAAGTGCCTTTGGCGGATATTAGAATCACATTCAGAGAACAATTTTATAATGTCTTTCTAAAGTCCTGTAATTATCTGCAGCCAAGTTTACATCAAATAGTTTAGGTCTGGTGATTAACACACACTTGCAATGTAAAGTAATGCAAAAAAAAATATCCTCTTAATGAATCTGAGGATATCTTCACCATTTAGGAGACTAGATCATCTTTTAACAGGAGGTAAAAGTCCTGTACGCTAGCAACTGGGAATTTTAAATCTGATTAATATTGACAATTTGGTAATTAACATCACAAAATCATTTTTGAATGACCTCTAAGGCCCTAAAAATACTTGAAATTGATGAAATAAATCTGTAATTTCAACTATCAAAAAACATTTAACACTGAGTCGTAGAATTCTTTCGTCTTGAAATGCATTTGTTCCTGAAGGGACAAGTGTTCACAATATCAAGAATTAGTGATGTCTCTCAAAAAAAACAAACCATCAACCCCATCTCAATGTATATCTGCCTAATAAACACGTTAGGAAATGAATTATTCATGTGAGTTTCAGTATTCAATAACAATTTGCATTTGAAATGTTTCTCAAGACCTCGACAGAAGCTAAATGAGTGAACAAAGCATCTGAAAAGGTGGAGGTTAAAGACCTGTCTCCTTAGTTGTTTTAAAAGCATTTACTTCCTATCACAAACTGTGTGTAACACAAGCCTCCACTCAATGAAGTACAGCTGTGCAAACAGGGTACAGTAACTGGATCTTTCTTCTTTCCCTCAGTCATTTTTCAGCATTATGAAAAGTTCAAGGAAGGGAATCTATGATGATTTTTACAGTCTACTTTCATCGTAGTTAAGGTCAAATGGTTTTCAAAATGAATTACTAAAAAGGCATTTTATTAGGATACATTTTTCAGTTAAACTGCCTCTTACACTAACAAGTGTATGGAATAAGGTAACCAAATATTAGTAAAATGGTAGTCTTTCAGATGTGCGAGTCAGTTTAAATGATCTATCATTCAAAAATGCACCAGAGGAATACTGGGGAGATAAACAAACAATTATTCCACAAGCAATTTAACTGCTACAGCTATTTCTGACTTCTGTTACAGCTAAGTAAATTAAATCCTGCTCCTTAATCCTATTCTTGAGGACACCAATGGCACAGACCACGTTAAATTCCTTTGAAAAACAGGCAGACTTGACTGTAAAAAAATTTTGTGTTAAAAATTTATCTGAAGAAACTGATAATCAAGAACTTTTTATTTGAAGCAGAAGAATAACATGAATGTGTGAAATAGATCACCCCAAAACTCAGTCTGTAAGCATTAGTACATTAAAAATATTACAACCATAATGCCAAAAAGACATGTCTCAAATCTAAGAAACAGACCAAGCATTCTTCAAGGAATAAGGCTGACTGCTCATCAACTGCCCGCAACAGAAATGAAATTGTATGTGTCTACAGAAGACTTGTGGTTTCACTTTTTCATTCCTAATGATGATAACTTGAAAGAAAATGAGAAAAATTATTTGAATGAGGATAAAATTAGAAAAGACTCTCTCACATGCACTTTCTCATATGTATTATTACATAATGACCAATAAAGGGAGCAAGGCTGAGCCAATCCCAACATAGATTTAAAAAAAATAAAATTATGCACAAAACAGGAAGTATTACTGCATTTTATAGAATTATCAAATTCTACTGTGAAGCCACAGGAAGAAAGTAGGCGATGGAATTGGAGAAGCCACCGAGACAATGCCCTAATGGGATTTTTGACATTTCATAATTCAAATGTGATTGTTAAATACAATTTTAAAAATAGGTAACTTCAATACGCTTATGCACAAACCCCCTATTTTTGATTCAGGAGAGTAAACCTCATAGAATCACAGGATAATTCAGGTGGGAGAGAACCACTGAAGGTCTCTAGTCTAACCTCTTGCTCACAGCAGGACCAGCTTTAAGTCTCTGAGACTCAGCTGGGTCTCGGAAAACATCTGCATCTTCTGCTATTATGAAGAACTACCTTTAACTGAAGATAAAGGTAGCATTTCCTTTTCATGTAGTTGTGAGGAAAGTTATAACACAGCACAGCAAGGACCTCCTCTGCTGCCGTGGCTTTCCCCAACTTCCCGTTAATGGATGGAGACCTGATGAGCTATTCTCATCTGGGGAACAACAGAGCAACTGCATCTTGCTACTGGAGTTAATTATTGTTGAATTTATTACTACTGCTACTAGTAGTAGTAGTAGTAGCAGCAGTAGTAGTAGTAGTAGTAGCAGTACCACCATCTACTGAATCAATTAATATTTTCATCCATCACCCAATTTAAAGAATCAGCATGTAAGCGCAACAGAGAATAAATGAGGCCATGTAGCTAGATGAGGAAGGAAAAAAAATTGGTGCTACACAGAAATTGCTGAACGAAGGACAGGTTATGATTTGGCCCTCAGTTTTCATTCTAGCTCTTGAAGTCTCTGTGAAGTCATCTCAGAATCAGACCTGCACTTGTTAAAATCAGTGGGCTCCAAGCAGCTGAGAGATTTGTATCCTACAACTAATTCCAAAAGAAAATGAAGATTTGTCATTTTAGCATTAGTTCAATGTATAAATTCTGTTATTAGAAGAAAGAAAATGAGAAGCTGAGGGAACTGGCCTGGAGAAACACAGGCTTTGGAGGAACTTAATAGCCTTGTAACAACAATGAAGCACTGGCTAACAAGAAGTTGGAACCAGGCTTTTTTCAGCACTTTATCTTCTCTTCTAGATTTTCCAAAATGAAAAAAGATTATTTATGTTATCCTTCTTTTGTAATTCTTCCTTCCTTCCTCCTCTTAATTAATTCATAAAAAGTAATGTAACACACTTTCAAAATCATATTGGTAAGGCAACCAATGATTTTACTTAGGCCTAACTTTTTTTTATTTAAAATTAATTTTTCATTACTAATCAAGTCCCTTTCTATGAATCCCTAAGACAGATCCAATGCCTGGGCCATATTTCACTACTTCTGAAGTATTTCTTTTGTAGTAGTAGAAAATGGTCATTGTGCACATAAGATTCCTCTTTGAGAATACATAACACGGAGAGGTCAAAATGAGATTTTTTTGTTGTTCATTTCTGTAATTTCAAGTGATTTCCACAGCCCAACAACTTTTGATTACCAACAGGAAAAAACATGTATGCCAAAAAAATACCTGTGGTCATTTTAAGCAGTGATTTCAATGACAACAGGCATTTAATTAAATCCTCAGAATCAGTGAAATGGTAAAGATTTGATGAATCTTGAATGAATAAAAAAGATTAGAGATGATCTTCAATTAAAATATGCATACAAGCTTTATAAGACCTGGATCTTAAGCAATACGGAAAAAAAATACAGATAATGAGTCATGTAAAGTTTCCATTCTCTTTCAGCCAACACTGACTGCAGCTAGGAGAACAGGTGAGAGTTTCCCTTCAGCACCTACTTACATTTAAACAGAGCCTTCAGTTCTGCTATGCTAGCCATCTTTTACAAGATGGCATGGTCCCAACTGACCCCAGTGTGGAATCTGTTGGTTCCTAAAGCAGGTGTAACCCACAGGGCTTCAGAGGCAGGTACTCTGTGCTGCGTTCACCTACAAGCAATGGAAAAGGGATCATCTCCTGGGTCTACTTCTCTCTAGTCAGAATTAGTAGAAACCACAGAATGACTGAGGAAAGAAAAATGGCCTGGAAGGTGGAAACGTCAGTCACTCCTTTTCTATGCATTTCAACCTTACCTACCAAGATAAAAGAGAGGAAAATACATAGCATTTAAATAATTTATCTGCTTCACTATTACTTTTTCTGATTCACAAAAAATCCCCAACAGTTTGATTACTGACTACCTTTCTGCTTTCTTCTAATTGATCTGCTCATAGAATCATAGAACCAGAGAATATGCTGAGTTGGAAGGGACCCACAAGGATTATCAAGTCCAGCTCCTGGCCCAGCACAGGACAGCCCCAAGAATCACTCTATGTGTCTGAGAGCATTGCTGAAACGCTTCTTGAACTCTGTCAGGCTTGGTGCTGTGGCCACTTCCCTGGGGAGCCTGTTCCAGTGCCTGGCCACCCTCTGGTGAAGAACCTTTTCCTGATATCCAACCTAAACCTTCCCTGTTGCAGCTTCATGACTGGTCACCAAAAAGAAGAGATCGGTGTCTGCTTCTCCACTTCCCCTCACGAGGAAGTTGCAACTGCAATGAGGTCTCCCCTCAGCCTCCTCTTCTCCAGGCTGAACAGACCAAGTGACCTCAGCCACTCCTCACACAACTTCCCCTCCAGACCCTTCACCATCTGCGTTGCCCTCCTTTGGTCACTCTCTAACAATTTAATGTCTTTTTTGTATTGTGGCACCCAAAACCGCCCCCAGCACTCAAGGGGAGGCTGCCCCAGGGCAGAGCAGAGCGGGACAATCCCCTCCCTTGCCCGATGCTGTGCCTGATGCCCCCCCAGGACACGCTTGGCCCTCCCGGCTGCCAGGACACTTCTGACTCATGTCCAACTTCCCACTGACCATGGCTCCCAGGTCCCTTTCCTTGGCACTGCTCTCCAGCATCTCATTCCCCATTCTGTCTGTACATCCAGGTTTGTTCTGGTCCAGGTACAGAATCCAGCACTTGTCTTTGTTAAACTTCCTGCAGCTGGTGATCGTCCAGACCTTTAATTTGACAAGGTCTCTCTGCAAGGCCTCTGCCTTCAAGGGAGTCAAGAGCGCCTCCCAATTTAGTGTACTATTGATGCTTTTTAAGAATTTGAATAAATTCCTTCTCATGCAGAGCTTTTTCACAGAAAGTCATTCCCTGCTGGATTCTACACTCGCATTGGATGAGCAACCCCCAAGTTATAGTACCACTTAAATTTTGTTACTGGAAAGGACAATTACTAGATTTTTTAAAATAAAAGTTGGCTAAAAACCTGTATTTTGGGACTTATTTGGGATCCACTGCACATAAAACCAGAAATCTAACAGATTAGCTATCATCTCCACAACAGAAGTAGATACGAACTGCGTGCAACTCCCCTGTTCAGTCTGTTATGGTGTAGTCCCTATTTTGTGACTCTTCTGAGCCAATTTTGCTTTATGTTTTTTTTGTTTTAGTGTTGTTCAGGCAGAGTTGCAGGATAGGTGATTTGCCAAAAGGCTCTGCTTCCTGCTTATTAGAAATATAATTCTTATAGGAAAAATTCTTTCCTCGGTTACGTCAGTGTTAGCATAGAGCTGTGCGGGTTTAATGAGAACAGGATTAGATCCAAGGAATTTATCTGGAAGGCTCTGTTATATACCACACACTAAGAAGCTTGTATACAGAGAAATGTACACTTCTGTTTGTTTTTGTTTTTTTTTTTAATAAGACACATTTTTCTTAAATTGTGGCCTTGGCTACGGTGAGTTTCAGCAGTTTGTATTCTCAAGATAATCACATTTGTAAATCAAACGACTGGCTGTAAGGAGATCTGAGTTCAAGTGGTGAACTAGACTTGATTTACTGTAGACCTTCAAACAATTTTCCTAACCTCCTCCTTCTGCACATTTTTCTTGAGAAGCACCTACCTGTGCATGTACCTGACCCAGACCAGTTCTCAGCCTTTAGGAAGCAGGAGTTCCACCACTGTTTAAAACATTAACCATTGCTCACTGAGTTGGTGTGTCAGAAGGGGAACAACTCAGAAGCATCTTTTCAGCCTCAGAATTATCTAGTCCTCCTTGGTCATTTTACAGTGAAATAAATATTGTGCTACCCAGGTAAGCCAGGATAGGCAATCATACAGCATGTCTCAAAGCCAATATCAAATGGAAAATGATGCTACCCAGAGACACCCTGTGACCTACAGAATCACAATCCAGCAGCTTAATTAGGAAATTTCAGCATCTGATCCTTCTGTGATGCAAAATGTGCTTTTTCTGAGCTTTACTCAGGATTATCTCTGTTTTTCAGCCTTCTTCTTATGTTACTGTATGTGGTCAGCAAACTATTTAGTGAGTGGGCTAACTTGTAATCAAGTAATACATGGTATACACTCCCATGGTTCGTAAGCCAAAAATTGGAGCAACCTTCTACAAAACCTGCCTCCAGAATGTGTGCACAAGCCAAAACCTCCTGCTTGATCTGCTGCCATACCAGTTGAAAACACAAATCTGCTCCCACACAAAAAAATCCACAATAAGATCTGCAAAACTTAAGATGCAGAATGGTCTGGGGAAACGTGGGAAGAATCAAGATAAGCCAAAGTATTACACATGCTACCCAGAATAAACAACAGGCCAGATCATATCCCCTTCTAGCAAGAATCCAGGGGATTGTGAATTATACTCAGATACACTTCTGAATCTGTAAAATATTTAGGATATCATGTGGTTAGGAAAGCAGAAGCTGGCCAGGTCAAAAATAATGGTCCTCTCAACCCATACGTGCCGTATGATATTTCCTGGCGTCCTCATAAGCATGGGACATCAATGGAAAGGCTAGAAAAAGCCACAGCATACCCGAAGATTCAGTCTCTTCTAGTAGGAGCAGTTCTCTTGGAAACTAAGCTGCATGAGTCAAAATTCATGCAGCATTGTTATATCCACGCAAACCAGAGTAAGAGTCTAAGTTATTACATTAGGACAGTGTTAACCCAGGGCCTGTGAGCTTTTCATACCGTTTCCAGGAACTGAACAGTCTGTTTCCATGTACGCCACGGAAAGCCACAAAGGAATAAAGGTTATCAGGTAAGATTCAGAAATAAATTACAGTGACTCAATCTCTGACTTCACTCATAGTTCTAACAGAAATGAATGTGCATTCCTTTGTGCGAAAAGATACTGAGAAGATAAATGATCCAAAGGAATTTTAGCACGCAGTTGTTGGATTTGGACACTTCCACAAAGACAAAAAGGAAAAATTCAAAAAATGAAGAAAAATATAGAAGGGATGAAGTTTTAGTACTGCATATATATGTTAATTCTGAAAATAGTGGAACGTTTGGCAAGTCTTTCAGTCCACAGTAGGTCTCTAACAAAAATTCTGTTACAGCAACTTGCCTGACCGGCCTGTTTCCTCACACCTTCCTGAAGCCAATTGCTCAAGTGCTCTAGCTGTCTGGAGCAGCCCTGCAGCTGGTCAAAGATTTGTTTCCCTGAGCTCTGGGCGATCCCTGTAACAAAGACAGGAGTCTCTAGACCATCAGGAACCATGATGGCAGCAGCTGTTGCACTTTTACTTGTCTCTTTCACATGTGTATAAGGCTTGATTCAGGTATTCTGTTTTCCAGTTGTTAAGGATTTCATAACAAATTCTTTATGTGTCAAAGTGTTAAAAGATCTCTGATTTGTTAAAAAAAAAAAAAAAAAAATTGGTGCCATGGCAGTTTCAAGGATAACCAGACCATAGCATAAAATCCTCTGTGTGAACCTAGTCCCAAGCCCTGTCAAGCATTTCCCACCAATGCTGGCCTCAAGTTTTTTCAAATACTCTTTCTTTAGCGAGGGTTCCTCCTGGTTATAGCAAGGTTTATCCACCTTACACCTCACAGCCTCCTGAGTAACACACTATATGTTAACTTCTGAAATTCATTGATGTAGAAACTTTTTGCAGCACTTCACTCTTTCTGCACCTTTTTTACTACAAAGAGGAGAATATGACTCATTAATTTCACAATTCTAAATCATCATGTTGGTGAAATTACATTTATATATTAAAATAAAACCTAAAACAAATTTCTGTGTAAAGAAGATCCCCAGCAGCTGGTTCAAAATGACTTCTACAGGTCTGTGCCACTTTATACAAGCTGCAGACTTGACTCAAGCTTCCCCCAGTATGGCCAATTACAGCATTGGCAGTCTTTAGTTCTGAGCACTTGCCAACCTGTATATTATAACTTAGTGTTACTGAATACTGAGGTCAAACTGTGGTATAAACGTGTGAAACGCATTAACTGTGACAAAATTAGCACTGTATTCATTAGCCTGATGATAAAAAGAGAACTGAGACGAAATTAAATAAAATCTTAAAAGGAAAAAAGTTACTTAAAAAAACCTAAAGACCAATTTTTACTTCAGTTCTTTCCCTTTCTCTTTTTTTCCTTCTCCAAAAGAGTCTCAGCCACTGAAATGTCAGATTATGCAATTTGAGAACATATTCATCTTGGAGGATCTTAGAAGGAAATTGCTGAAATGAAATGAGAAAAAAAAGAGAAGATAATTCTCCTTTTGTTTTTTTTTTTGTGTGGGGGAGTGGGGGTGAGAGTTCTCCTTCTCCTGTATTCTGGGCTGTCTTTACAAAAGATTGATGTTTGGTGTCACTGTTAGGAAGTGCAAACTGTTCAGCTTCATTGCAATCTATGTCCTCATCCTCCTGCTCTGCAGGATACCACATACTTTGGCAGGCAATATTCAGAAGGGAAGCACTTTAATGGCAAGAATGGATACCAGTGAAACCTTTTCCCACAATGTTCAAAACTTGAATGTGCATACGTTAAAGCAACATAAAGCTGAAGGATATTAGGAAGAAAACAATAATAGATAGTAACTCAGACACATTAATCTTACTTTTTTGCCCCTCAGAACAATACATTCAAAGAATGCTAGGGAAATACACTCACAAGGATAAAAAATTTTAAAAAAAAAAAATTTTAAAAAAGAAAAGACGAACTGGAATGATTTCAAGTCTTCCAGCCTAAAAGCATAAACATACTTTTTCAAAGGAAATATGCACGGCCCCTTCATGTAACTTTTACCTTTTAGGCTGAATTCCTGCATTCATTTATTTGGTTGGTCATTTTTTCAAATTAGCTACAGTAAGAATTAACATTGATAAGTCAATTTATTGTGGTATAAAAGAGGAATTAGCTCCCTAGTTTTTTCTTCCAAAGTGCTTTAAATGACTTATTAAGCCAAGTTCCTGAATGATAGATGTGTGGAAATGCAGACTAGGTTTGCAAATGAATCTCCTGAAATTTACGGAGATATTGGGAAAGCCTTGTGCTTACTGAACAGTGATAGTTCCACTGTATTTGGCAGCCATCCGGTTCATTTATAGCATATGTGATGTGTGCTACAAGAAACCTGCACTTCCACAAAGTACATTTGGACCATACTTATATTATGTTCCCATTACTAAGAGTATATAGTTGACCATAGATCCTCTATGTCCATCAAATAATTACCTGTGGCTGCATCTGTCATGCAACAGATTGGCTCTGGACACTATTAAGCATGCTAAAACTTGAATAGCCTTTTCCATTTATCATTCTAACAAGATGGACATGGAAGCCATTTAGACAGATTAGATAAAGAGAGCAGAACACAGTCAATTGTCAAAGCGGGCAGCCTCAATTTAAATGTGAAAAGAAAGGTACCAGCTTGCCTCCACACCCCACCGAGCTGGGATCTATCGGGTAGAGCGCACCCCTAAGTGTGTCAGCTGGGATTATCTAGAGGATGCCTCTAGCACCAGAATGTTATCTTCGAGGTTTTGTCTCCCACCACTCCCTGTCCTGTCTCTTCAGCAAGGAACAGACATGAGCCTAAATTAGGACTACACAAGTAGGTCTTAACATTGGAGCCATCTACAGGGATACAGGTACCAGCAGCATGTTCACATTTAGCCAAAAGGCATGAAACAGCCTTTCAGAAAGCCTTTCACTTGGGTGCCCCTTGCGGCTAGTGCTAACTCTTGAATTCCAAATATCAGTCAGAGGAGTAACTTTATATTACATTTCCTCTTTCTCCAAAATATTGATAAATAGTTATTGATACTAGCTGAAGATAGGTGAAGCCACACACAGTAAAGTTTCAGGTACAGAGTTCATTTCAACGTGTGCCATAAGTTCTGGTAATAAGTTTGGAGAGCTGAAGGTGCTCCTGCACTACCAGCAAGCACCGAAACAGATTGCAGGTCTGGGAGTGCAAAACAATGGCTGGCAACACCAGCAGCTAACAAATGAAGCCGGAGGTGTGGGGGAGCAGGAATACCAAGAGACTCCTATGATGGTAATTCAGACTGATTTGTCAAAGAGCAGCTATAGCACTTGACCTACAAAGGCACTCCTCCTACATGCTCACTGGGTTTGGCAACCACATGTCTCCCGAACGATGTTGCATTTTCTGACTTTAAAGGCCAATAGCTAGTGGCTGGATAATTAGTACCAGAGCTAACAGAAAGGAAAGGATTTCAGAGACAGAAAATAGCAAATATGGAAAAAAAAAAATTAGCTGATTAATTATGACAGTTTTACACATCCCACTGTAAATTAATTAATTTTTATCCTTTATCTGTTTGCTCTAAGCTACCAAACAAGCTAAGACTGAAAGCTCAGTGCAGGATGCGACTGCTGTACTTTGTACTTTCCAATCACACAAAAGTCAGCATTAAAGCTATGAAGTGCAGGATACTAGACTGCAGACTTACCTCAACCACTAAAGTTGTATATAGGAAACAGATCTGCCTAAGAAAAATAGGCTCCTCTACTTTATACGGTGTCATTATTATCTGGCAAGGGTAGTGTATTTCATTTTCAATATAAAAATAGAAGGGTTTTTTGCTGTTTTGAGATGTCTGGTTAAAAATCCATCGCTAGACAAAAGAACTGACCCAAAATGAGTGTGCTGTTGGCTTTTTTAGGCAGATTGAGCCAAACGCAATTCTAGTCTACCAAAAAAATCCTATTACTCCACAGCCAATCTCCGCCTACTATTAGCAGGGGAGGAGAGGGAAACAGAGAATCCTTCTCTTTATCTGAAAAGTGTTGATTTTTTTATGGAAAACATACTTGTAAGTACAAAGTTTTACGGTGTGTTAAGACATATTGAACAGTAAGCATTTATGTATAATTTCATAGGATATTTTATATGCACTCCAGTACCCATTATCTCCATACCCAGCATGAGAGCTTTCAAAACTTTTAAGTTAAAGGACTACCCTGTATTCATCTCACCACTACATTAGAGGCTTTGATAGTAGGCCCATTTTTCTTCAACTTCCCAGCCAAGAGACATTCAGTGGCAACAAAACAGTGGCCAGAGGGAAGCAGAGCACAGCTGTGCCAGTCCAGATATAGAATATTCTTTAACCGAAACTCCAGAGGAATTGCTAGGAGCTTACACTAGGGAATCAGGACCTAGATAATCAAATCAGTATAACTGACAGGTTTCAATATCACAACATCTAATACAGTGGCTATAGCACAGGAACTTTCTTTATTTCACCTCCAGGCAGAGAGAAGCAGGGGAAAAGAAGAATAAAAAAAGGAGGGGGAGAATGCAGAAACACAAGCAAACCTAATTTCGAGATAGTTGCTGAAATACATCAGAACAGTAAATTCACATATGTTTTAAAGAACTTAATGGATATAAAGATTGACATGATTTTTTCAGAAACAGATTAAAACTTCATTTGATTGTTTAAATAATTTTAATCCCACTTATATAACATTCCCAATTATTTAACCACTGCCATAGAGAGGAAGCGTGTCTGATAAAGCAAGTGGGAATTGAAAGACATGGTCAGAATAGTAAATTTCTTTGTTCTTTAGCTTATAGAAAGAAAATTTTACTTCACAGGCCTGTTGTTTACTTCCTCTGCTACTAGCCAAAAAAAAGAACTGTAGTTTAAGAGTACTAAATACTCTTCTCATTCCCCCACCAACATTACCAGAAAGACAGTACTGTCTTGATAAGAACTTGGACAAAATAATAAATGTTTTGACTGGATACCAGTACAGATTATAAATAGTACAGGTGTCTGTTTCCAAATCTAAAAGCAAAACAAACATCTGCATTTTGCAACTGGCTAGGACAATCACATCACCACACAGATCTTCATCTAATTCTGCTGCAATAGGCTTCTAATCATCCACATATTCCCTACGAAAGTAGATTACAAACCTTTAGATCAGGAGCACTTCTTTCTGTGCACTTATTGAGCATACAGAACCTACCAGCTCTGATCTCTTCTGAGACTTTGCGGATCTCCTGTGCCATGAGACCACATAAGGTCTGAATATTCAAAGTTATAAGGAAAGATTTATAAAGGTGTACAAGAGACAGATACATTTGTTTCTGGAATTAGATAGGGCTGGCGAAGTAGAGCTCAGTGGAAAAGCAGGTGGTTGAGATTATGATCAACCAGGCAAACAAACTCAGGCAAGCTGGACCAGATGGCCTTTTTTCTGTTACTAATATTACTTATGTTCCTATTCAGCTGTAAGAAGTTACAAATAGTTTACCTGTTCAGATTTTTCTGACTCAAATTACATAAGATCAATGCTCTCACTTCACTGTCACATTAAAACTTATCATGACACTGTCTGTAATTCTATTTAATAATTTACAATGCTGCCAACCCAGATGAGAAGCTGGTAGGCGTAACAGAAGAAGTTTTGCCTTTTACAACACCAATTACATAGCAAACCACATAAAAAAGGAAAGAAAAAAACCCAAGCAAATCCCCAAAAACTTAATCTAGAGGATTAAGTGCTGCTAAATACAAACAAAATCTAAAGTCAAACCATATTTCCTGCATTAAAAGATGAAATTTTGAAGGAAAACTAATGGGCATGACTAACCTGAAGTCACACAGATTGCATGACACATTAATTTACAGCTGCATCAACCATGTCTAAACCTCTCCTTGATCTAACACGGGGCACAGTTCGGAGGCTATAAATTTAAAATCAGAACGGTATCTCATAGGTGCAAGAAAAAAAGTAACATCTCTAAGATCCCAATTTGCATTAATTTATTTCAAAACTATACAATTCACCAGCAATTTTCACATGTGTGCTACAGCTTATGCTGAAATTCAGACCAATGTGAGCATGGCTTTTCTGTGTCAGCAGATCTAAATTACTGTTAGCAAAGCAAACTTTACCACTTGTGGGGTACACTCTGATGCTATAAAGATTCTAATAATCTAGTGAAAAAGGTAACAGAGTGACAAGACTTACAGTATCATGACCAGACTTCAGAGCAATCCACTCAACACCTATCTATACCTATTTTCCAAAAGAGCAGTCTCCACTGTAATTTAATATCACACATAATAATATTGAGACAAAGCAAACCGTGTCTATCACACACTTTATAAAACTTTAGAAATCATTCTGCATTTATGTCTATTTACATTTGAAATATCATCTTGGTCAATTACAATCCACAATCTTCAAGCGCTCCAGGTGAAGGCACATTGAGACCATATGAACTGCTAAATTCCAGTTCATATCTATCAGGAGTCTTAGAAGAAACCACAAAAATGTATAAACTATCTATACCTATTCTTCACGTATCTTTATAAAAGTGTGCATAGAACGTGGTATGTCCTACAGCTACTGATATTCATTGCTATTGACTGCTGCTTCATTTCCTTGTAATTATTTCAGAGGAATGCTGGAGGAAGAAATTTACTGTGGCTCCCAGTAAAGATCATATTTCAGGAATAGTTTTAACAACAGCCTTCACAAATTTTCTTGATCCTAGTTCTGCAGACATGCAAACATTTTTATTTACACATGGTATGGGGTTTTGGCTGGTTTGTTTACCATTTATAGTGACAGCACACAGCAAACATTCTTTAGACATACTAGGCCGGCCCGTCAGTGGAATGACAGGTGAAGTGAGCCCAGCTAAAGTCAGTGGAAAGAAGGAGAAAAAAACCTCTTGAGTGGTATTATTCAAATCACGACGTGACTATAAGTTTCTTGGAGTTGCACATCTCCCTGGAATGACACAGCAGGCAGGCAATACATGGTTTTTGACACATTTCAAAGTTTTTGGGTATCTGAATTCAAAGAATTTTCTTGTTCTAGTTTATACATGTATCCGCTTTTGTGGTAAGGCAGAACTTCAGAGATTGGAAGCTTTCACTATATTCCAGCATTCTCTCGTTTCAAGGGAAGTCAGATGAGCAGTTGTATCTTAAGGGCCTCATTAACTTGGGACCTCCTCACACAGAAATGTGATTATTTGTGTGTTCAAGTGTTCTGCTTAGTCAGAATCACAGAGATTTAAAATTTCTGTCTTTGTTTGGCACCATGTACAGTATTGATAGCCTTTGTATAAGTAGCTGAACAACTGAAACAACTTAGTATTTATGCTATGTATTCCACTACTTTATGCCAGCCTCATTCATTCAGCGCAACAAAATAAGCCTTAATGCAAGAAATTGAGCTAAAAGAGCTCACTATGCAGCAAAATATACTGAGAGATAGACAGGCTGAGGGTTTCTCCTGAAGGCCACAGCCATAACCCCTTTGTGATCATCTGCCTAAATATTATGTTAGTGTACTGTATATACAGATGTTTAGTTATACAGATTCTACTCTGCCTTTGCATAATTTAATGAAAATGTTTGTTGTAGTCTACTTACTCTCCCCTGTTTTAATGCAGCAGAGAAGAGCAGAATGCTCATACATCATCAGTCTGAATATCGTCACCTAAAAATTGAATCACAGAAGCAAAAAATTATGGCTTTTATTTCCTCTAAAACATTTATCCCAAATCTGTATAAGTTAATCCTTTCAGTATGATGTCTAATGTTTTGATCTCTGAGTGTCAACGACATTTTTTTGACTGGCCAAACTACAATTCCAGGGCCTGTGGGAGCAACTCACCCACTCCCGCTTATACATTGCTGCTGATTTTCCTAGATGTGACTTTGTCCTACCTCAACAACATCCTCATGGGAAACTCTGGTTTAGAATCCATCCCAAGTGATGCTTACGGCAGTCAAAGCACGGTCAAAAAGCACCTCCTTGTATTCACGACCATCTTTTCCTGACCAATAAAGCCCTTGACAAAGCACAAGAATGCTCCTCCGCGCCTTAAGTATTCACTCTATCACTTTGCATGTCAAGATGGGTTTGATGCTTCTTCAGCCCAGATGATCAGTACACAGTCACTTAAAATACAGAAGAGACAGTTGGCTATGTACAACACACAAGGAGATTGCAATTCTGAGCTCTTAAAAGGATGGCTTATTTGAAGGTAAAATTATACAAATGTAAAATCAAGAAATCTGAGCAACATGCACTTATAGTGCATGTTTTTGCATTCATAATCATGCCATATTCTGTGTACTTCTGTTTAAGTATGTTGCTATATATCACCTAATGACATCCTCCTGCAGTACAGTCACACACTGGTTACAGGCAGAGGTGACTGGCTGTGAAGGTGGATCCTACTCATAGCCGATTTTACTGGGCCAGTTTGCAGCACAACTGAACTCTAAAACTTGAAGTGTGCATGTATTGCCTGTGGCCACTACTTTGGATTAATGAATAAGCCCCAGAACACACTGCATATATGATGAGATCTCCAGCTGCAACCCAGAATAACCATTTATCATAGACAAGATCTGCTGGGTTCTATTAGGAAATGGGTTTAGAAGTAAGGGAGTGAAGATGTCATAGGTCACAGCCAAGGGACAGCTGAGGAAGCCTGTTGTGATTAAGGCAGCCTTACATAACTGCCATGAAAAATTTTCAGCTCAAAATGCAACATCTGTGCAACCAAATCCACCACAGCAATAGTGAAGACAATGACCAAAAAACAAGGAAAATGATACTATATTCTCTCATAAAAAGTACTTCCCTCAGAGAATTTTATAGGACTTGACTGAGTGAAATGTTGAGGTCATAAGAGAGAAGTTTCAAGGGGCAAGAAGAAGGGATAGAGTCAATTCTTTATAAATAAGCATCAGCTATGTATTTGCTATGTCTGTCCTCAGTACTGCTGAGGGAGCCATGAAGGAAAGAGGTTAGG
>VZTA01004219.1:1429-21213 GCA_013398855.1 Mohoua ochrocephala
AGTAGAGAAATATGAAATAAAGTAGAAACACAGACAGTGCATGGCAAAGGAGGAGGCTTTCAGTTTCCTAGAGAAAGTGAGGAAACAGAAGATCCATTTAAGCAGCCTGTATACAAATGAATGCAGCCTGGAAAACACATGGAAGGAACTGTATCTAAATGTGCAGTCACAGACCTGACACCATTGAGATTATACAAAGGAGGTGGGATAGTTTGTATGGCTAGAGTGTTTCCATGGATGCAGAATCTTAGGAAAAGACAGGCAAGATAGTCAAGAAGATGGGGGTGTTCTCTACAAAAAGGAATAGTTTAAGTACACAGAGATCTGATATGGAATGGGAAAAGAACTGCTCAAGATTTTTAGAAGGAGGGTGGTAAGGGACACATCATAGTGGGCAAGTGCTTCTGACCCCAGGGGTTGTGCTCAGCTAGAGCTGTAACTTGCAGATAAAAAACTGGCTGGAGTGTGATAGTCAAGGACAGGTTTGATTGCAGTGACTGGTAGTGACTGCAGTGATGGAGGTTCCAGATCCTTAAAGAAGGCAAGTTATAGGACTTGAACTGCAAGAAAACAGACTCGCCTTTTTTGTCGGGGATCTAATGGACAGGATCCCACGGAAGTTGGCTCTGAGGGAGCCCAGGTGAGCCAGGGTGTTCTTCAAGGGCAGCCTCCTGATAGAACAAGAATGGTTTGTTTTGGTTGCAGAAAATAGAGTAAAAAGTAGATTAAGCACAAATTCAATTAAGTATTTGCAAAGGAAAGTGAGGAGGGGCTATCCAAGCGAAACACCTGGACATGCAAGGATGAAATTAGGAAAGACAGGTTAGATGCAGTCAAAGGTTGACTCAGATCAAGTGCAACATGAAAGCTACCTAAAGTTACATCAGCAGCAAAATGATCAAGGAAAATGAAGATGATAGTTGTTCCTGAGCGGGTCAAGTCACATAGTGACAAAGGAGAGAAAACACTGATAGACATTTTGCCACTGTCTTCCCTCATCTCCCAGACATTCATGAGTATTAGCAAAGTTCAGGGGTCAAGGATACTACTCATGATGGAGGAGGATCAAGTTAGAAACTAGTTACTTAAACTGAAAATAAGAACAAGTCCATAGGACCAGTGAGGATGCATTTAAGGGTGATGAGATCAATGTCATTAAGGAACTACCCTCTCTTATCTCTCAAAGATTGTGTAGATCAGAGAAAACTCCTGATGAATAGTAACATTTTCATTCTAGGAGCTCCAACAAGCTGGTTGTGCTTCTTATGGCACAGCACTTCCAAGAACAGGAAAGAGATTGCAAAACAGAAAATAAATTGTGTAGACTGAAAAAGGTGGTGGCTTTTCAGAGCATCCATTCTCATAAAGCTTTAAGACTGAGTTATTCATAACATCAAATTCCATATTTTAGTTTCCAAAGCAATTCTTTTCTATTTTCTACTATATCCATTAATGATAATGTGGATTTTATGCTTCATTCTGCTGACACTTCCTTCTGCTGGAAGCGCTCAAGACATTTAGACTCCCACTCCTCAATCCTGACCTAGGCAGTTTTGAGGTTGCCATAGCTACCCAGGATTTTATGCACTCCTGAAAGACTGAAGAGATCAGCCAGCTGATACATATAGTTGAAGAGCTGTGTTCCGTAGCTTTTCCCCTGTCACAAACGCAGTAGAATAAACGTTACATTTTGGTGATATATAGTGGTTATGGATCATTGACACCATGTTGTTCACCCTACCTTGCTGTGGCTCACATTGGTTCTGCTGAATTCCAGGCCTTGCATGACCACAGGGGCTGTGTGAGATGGGATTGTTCTGATCATAGCTGCTTTACCACGAAATTCTTTTGCAGAAAATTAAGATTCAATGACTCTGTCTACATAAAGTTAGAATCTATATTGGGAACTTTGGAGAAGATATTGTACTTGAGGAAGAGTTAATGGTTTTGAGTAGGTTAGGTCTGCTTTATTGAGCCTTTTTAGGGCTTGAGAAGTCCATACGTTATCATGAGTAGCCACTGTCTGAGAACCTCCTGGAGTGCCCCATGCCAGGCTGTGCTGCACGTACAGGGATTTCATAACAGAAATAACAGTCCAACCTGTTAATAAACCTTCTCTTAGACAAACAGTTTACTAATATAACCTGTAATTTAAAACATCTTGGAAAAAGGTGAACTGTAGGCGGACCAAGGGGTCAAACGTAGTGATCCTGACAAGGACAGCGGTGACTATCAAGGTGTGAGGGATCCATATGACAGTGAATCTTAGCAGGGCCAGGTCTGTGCTGGGCTGCACTGTGCTGCATGTTCAGCATGACCTTCAGAACTTGCTGTGCTACATAAAGCCCTTGGACACAAGAGCTAACTCATTGCAACAGAGCAAGCTGCAGGCAGCTCCCACTTGGCACCTGCAGTTCTGCCACCTCTGTTTGCCATTGTCTAAATGTGAATCAAGTTCTCATTCAACTGTCTTTAATGAACAGAGTTGTTTTTCTGTAAGAAAGTTATATAATAGCTCAAAGGACCAGAAATGGGAAGAAGCTTCTGCCACAGAAGGCAACTGCACTATGTGATGTGGGAAAATCCACCTGAGGGCCTTTTGACGCTGCACGAATGCAGGGTGCCCAGAATCTTAAGGGACAGCAAATTTACTTGCTATCTCTTTTTGGTCTATCTTATTAAAACAACTCTTTTATTAAGCTGTTTCTTGTTGGGCCCTTTCTTAGTGTGATCAGAAACTACACTGCATCATTTCTCTCACCCCACCTCCTTCCCTGGTGCAGAACCGAAGCCTGCTTAAAAAATGCAGATTTCTGCCTGATCAAGCATAGAACTGGTCTATACCTTTACTGTTTTCCACTGTTTGCGCCACAAACTTAGCTAAAAAAAAAAAGGTCCAGACAGCAATTCAACAGAAATGCAGTTCTGCTTAGGTTCCCTTTATTCAAAACTATCAAACCTAGGGAATGAATCGAAATCTTACATTAAACATTTTCAGAAATATAGGTGATCAGTATGAAAAAATCACACTCGCTCACCTGCAAATAGGAAAGGAAGAATCTCTAAAGATCTTTAAAGCTGAACTAAGCTGACAGCCAGCTGAACTCACTGCACTGCTCCTAAATCACAGGGATTGAACTTTTAAGATATGAGGAGTTGACTGCTGCTCTGAACACTGATTCCTCTTTGGATATATCCTCATCACTTGTTCACATGTGGAACAAAAAGAGGTGATCAACAGTTATTGAAGGTTGCTTTGACTAACCCAACTCATTATGATTGAAAATTATCAGGACATGTTAGTTCCCTGTCCCAAAAGCAGGTTACCTACGTATGAAGCAACATCTTAACTAACATACATACGGAGTAACCTCCCAACAGAATTATGGTGGGAAATATGCATGGAGGGAGGAATGGGGGGTGACTGTTTATTTTTGTTTCAGCCAGCTCACCCATATTTGCAGAAACATGCTCATGCCAGCTGACATTGGTCATTTAATCAAGTCACCACTTTCAGGAGCACCAGCTCTGGGTCTCTTCTGCAGGTAGTGCAGATAAAAGGTATCTCCAGGGGCTGTTGTCTTACCAAAGATATGAACTGCCTTTTTGGATATAACATGTTTCTCTCTTGACTATAGCAGGAATCAAAGCTATATAGGCTTTTCATTTACATGCACTAAGTGTAAAGATGAACTTTTAAAGATAATTTGTTTAAAGATAGAGGGGTGAATCTCACCAGCTAGAGTATCCTCTGCATGAGGTACTTAGGATTAAAATTTCAGAGCTCTGAATAATCAGCATCATCCTTCCTCTCCAGCCTTTTTAGGAGCAATTCTGTCAATTATTATTCATGCCCAGGTTGTGCTGAGTCTTTCTCCCAGAAAGAGTGTTTCATTCCTTAAGAAATATTTTGTCCCAGTTATCCAATACCCATGTGCATCATCGCATGATAGTGCTTAGCATAATTGCTAAACAGCTAGTTACTTGGAGAATATTTTTAGGAATGTCTGATTTTCTGCTGTCATTTCAGTGTCATTTATTTCAGTAATTGTTCCTCTATGATAGAATGAACAATTAAATTTTGGAACATGATGGGTTTCCACACCTACAGGAAGTTTTAAAAATAATAATAATTAATAACGATAAACAGTAAATATGTTTGGTTATAAAAGCCTAGATAAGCCCATTTTTGTTAATCTCCTGAAGAACAAGGCAATGTTAGGAGCTGAGATCTGGGACACTTCTGCTTTTGTGCTGCAGTACCTCAGGCTCCAGTGTTAGTATTTATTCTTCTATTAGGCAGCTTCATCACCACTGTTGAAATTAACAATGAAAATCTACCCTTTTTTGTTGCTGTTGTTACCTTCAAGATCAAAACCAGAGATTGTTTAATTTTGATCATCTTCCAACTGTGCTCACATCAAACATATGCATCAGATCTTACCCAGATTTCTTCCTCTCATTCACTTTTCTCTGGCAGCCTGTCCATGACACTGAAGGGAGAGCGGTGCTGCTAAGTTTATCTCCATTTGGCTGCCTGCCTGGTTCACTAGGAAGGAACCAGGAGCTTCAGGTTCCCTCACAGCTCATCAGAAGTCTGATGTCACAGACCTCTCTGTCTCCACTCCTGGCATTTAGGCTGCTTCAGGAGGGACACTGCCATTGCCCGTGGGACAAAGGCATCAGATGTGTGATCTTCCCAATCAGGGTTAAACTCCCTTTTATTTCTAGTGAATTTTGAGATTTGAAGTTTGTTCTCTAATAACAAGGAGACTAAATGTTTAATCTTTAAAAAACAACTTAAAAAAGAATTATCTCTCTACTAACTCTTCTAGGTCTTATTATACAACTTGGTTTTTTAGAGGGTGGAAAATAGCTTTGGCTAAATCCTAAATTTTATTTAGGATGTGATGCTCAGTGCTCTGCTGTTTTCTCCTCACCAGTGCATCATTCTCCACTGAGCTTATTCTTCTTCTTTCCTAGTCTTTTTCTTTCTTGTTCCTGCCTAATAGCCTAGCTAAGACTGCCAAGTCAATTCCATTTCTTCTATTACAGATGGGAATGTATGACTAGAAGAGCAAACACAAAGCAATGATTGAAATAGATTGACACTGGAAGAAGTTTTTCCAGCTTTAGACTGGCTGCTAAGACCTTATGGTGTGTCAGTAATATCCATCATTAAGGTTCAAATAAAAAATAAACATTTCTTTTTTCTGTCTCTTATATGATTTGTGCTGGTATTTTATTGAAGATCATTCTGCTTTCTTTTAGAGGTTCAACAGTAGAACAAGATTGGGTCTGCCTTCATCCCAATAAAAGAGGGTCAATATGAAATCAAAACTACCAGACAAAAGAATCACATTTTTCCTGCTAAAAGGAAAGCGAGTAATTAATACAGTTAATCTGCCCCCCCCAAAAAAAAAAAAAAAGTGTTTTCTTTAAATTACAAATATTTAACTTTTTCCTCTCCCCTCTCATCCCCCCGCATTTCATGAAAGAATTAAGAATGTGCACTGGCAGCTGTTACAGCGAAGGTTTTCATGAGTGTCTTAATATAATATTCCAAACTAAATTTCATATTTTAATACTGTAACAGTAGTAAATATATTATTTTTGTCTTATCTCAAAAATCTCTTCTATCAACACAACAGGAATAAAAGACTGCTTCAAATCCTCTTAGTAGGCATGCAAAAAGATCATAGCTGAGTACTTTCAGTGGTATTTAATACTATAAATAAGCTATTGTAGTATCTGTGGACATGGAAGAAAAAGAAAGTATTAATGTGAGCTCACAGAATGCAAATTAGTTCATACAAAAATGTATTTTTTTCCCTGTCACATGTTACCAAAATTTGATAGTGCTTCAGTAGGGTTAAATGTTATACAGGAAATATCAATGAAAAAAATCTAACATCAGACAGGCCTTGGCAAGGAACTGTTGCATGTAAATTAATGGCATAATTAGCTAAATGATCAAACTCTGAGATCTCAAACCCAGGAAACCTTATGAGAAATGACTATTTTCTACATCACTAAGAAATTAGATTGACCTTGTCTCAAGCTTTTACAATTTCATACTATTTCAGTACATAATTAACTGGAGAAAAAATATTAATGGAAGTCATGTTTGTGACTAATATCAGTATGGCTGTGTAAAATTCCACTTGTAATCCATGAGCCTTGGTAATAATAAAGTACTAAAAGTGAATATCTTAGAAAACGAGATGGAGATTTACACATCTCTGCCAGTTCAGAAGTTTTAAAAACAGTTCTTTTTTTTCCCTAATATATGTCACATTGATATTTCATGGTTCCGATGGAGTACATGGTTTGTGGAGAGCAGCTTAAGTGAATTTGCATTGCCATGGTGCTCATTGCAGAACCAACACAGAGTTTAATCTCCTTTGCCGGAACTGCACAGGGGAAGAGTTTTAGGCAGCTTTAATGGTAGCTTAGTTCTAAAGCTATACAAATCAGTGGGGCTTAATGACACTTCTAGAACCATGAGAACTCCTTGAACCATGTCTTCAAGCACCGAGGCCTGGGAGACTGAAGCAGTGAAGACTAAGGCTAAGAAAGCTCATCTGAATTGGCTGCCACAAAAATACCCACCCCATGCAGCAAAGAACTCACGTTTCGCTTGTTAGGTGCTCATGGTTTACCACCATCATAGGATAGTGAGATTTGGATCCATCTGGCTAAACACGGATAGAAATGTTCCACGTGGTCAGCAGTGAATACAGAAAAATAGATACTTATTGAATATTGCAAGTAACACTCCTAAGAAAAGGATGGTCAAGGAGGAAAAGAAGCAGTACACGGAAGATATCTGTCTGAAAATAAGCTGAGAGTAAGGATAAAATTAGAACTCCCATAAGCAAGTGTCACAGTGGACAAGTTTATGAAGTTTATGCTGCAAAGCCCTGTGTATGCCCTGCAACAGAACTGGAATCTGAAGTGTGTCTTTTCTTTCCACATGCTCACTCTGGTTTTTATCTCGCGGGGTTCCATTCCCAGAGAGACCCATCTATTATAACGCCCCCTTTTTTTGCGTATTATTTCTAATCCTAAATCTGCTGGATACTTCTAGTTGCTGTTTTGGCTTCTGCTGCTTATTCCTTCATGCTGTTGCCTGAGGCAGTTCCCCATTTGTTGACAAATATGTATCTTCTGGTTGATTCAGTTCTTTTTGCCTCTTGGTACCTCATGGGAGGGATAGATTACACCTCACAGCAAAGGACAAAAAATAAAGTATATTTTTTATATGTGCCACCATTTCTAGGGGAGTAATTGGAGTACTTTTTTCAGGAAATAATATCTCCCCTAGTCTCATTCTACTTAGTCTATACCTAATGTAATTTTCTTTATCGTTAAAAGATGAAGTGCGGTGGTTCAAAAAGGCCTTTTATTTAAAAGTGATGTCTAGAATGAAAGACCCCAGATCATCTCTGCTGTACAAGTTAGAGGAACCTCAGTCTGCAAAACTACCTGACAGTAATGAATCTGAGATGTAAACTAGCTTCGGTTTGGCCTAGGAAACTGTAAGTTCACCACAAAGAAAAGGTTTCTTCATAAATGTGATTAGGAAACCCTCAAAGACAAAACACTGATTCTTCATCTTTGCCAGTAATATTATGCATAGAAGCAGCCTCATAATCTAGTTGGAAATGAAAGGCAGGAAGATGCAATACATAATAAATACATAATAATTCACAGAATCAGTCTTCTTCCCATCCTTTTGGTATTATGAGACGAGTTTCTTGTTGCATACCATCTGCCAGCTGTATGAACAAATGTAATTGCACACACAGATGCAATCCAATGATGGCAACAAAACACAGAACAGAAGAGATATGTAAATAAACATGAAAAATGTGATCATAGATCATTTTTAGGCTCTTTCCTCAGAAATTATTAATAATAAGCCATGTGACTTTTACAGTCATTCAAGTAGCTTCATTTCTGTTCTTTTCAAGTTGTTTATTTATATTGTAAGGCATTAAATAATTCCAAAATAAGTTAATTTAATATTTCATTTAACTCATAAATATTCTTCATATAAAGGAGGGCCAGACATCATTCACTCATAGAAGTTAACACCTACACTGAAAAGTAAAATGAAAACAATAATCTTATCCGTCTATCTTTACAGATGATTCAATATATTGTGAATTTCCTATCAATTTTTATCATGCTCTAAAGTGTCCTGAGAACATTATGTATCTAGCAGGTTTTTTAATCAGGTAACAGTTCTTTGCAACATCCCCAAATTTCCATTAGGATTCCTTTTTGAATAGGGGAAGTATAAACACATAATGTCTTCTTCAACAGACTTTATTTTCTTTTTACTAGAGTTCAATCAAGTCATTGCATTGATCAGGGTATTAAATACTTGGAAACAAATTTATTTCATACATGAAGAAGACAGTGTTCCTTTTGCTTTGGTAGACTTGCACCAATCAAAAGCAATCGTAAATTTGCATTTTTCTTTTCCTCCAGGTATCTAACTATTTATATGTCTCCAGCTGTCATTTCACTGGTAGTTGAAAGTCCCATTCCAGCTTCTTCCATGATGAAGTCAGTGTTAATGTGAATTTATAAAAAGTATGTGCTTTTCCAACCTCAGGCACAATCTACTGGCATTTGGGGAATGTTCTAACTGGAGGTCTGGGCACTTGCAGGCTGCATACAGCAGGAACAGTCTCTATAGGATTTTTGCATGGTCCATGGTTCATAGTTCCTTGCACTCAAAAGCTATTGCTTATGGCTTGGCTCAGAAGCATTTTTTCTGCTTACAGTGTAGTAGCAAGAAAAAAAACACCAATAGGCTGTAAGTGTGAGGAACTAATAAAAGTTTTAAGTCTGATACTGAGTTAGGAACTGATATGCAGAGCTTCAAAACTGTGACCCCAAGCTTTTTGTTGGTGTAAACAGGAATAATCTCTGCTTCAGGAGTCCTTAAGCAGAGCAAAGTGCTGAGAGGAAAATATCTGATAAATCAGGATAATGTAGTTTTAAGTTCTGGTATCTCATTACTTGCCATGGCTCTTAGAACTCATGCCAGGCCTGGGGAGCTGAAAGATATCAGATCTCAGAACTAATCCTGTTTTCTTGTCTTCATTCTATATCAGTAAGTGTTGCCGTCTGTTGCTGCTATTACAGTAAGCAAATTCAATAAGTTTTTCCTTCCTGCCACTGATAACTAGAGGTCTGAGGTGTGGACTGGAGGGTGCACTGACTTTCAATCTTTGGTCGAAACTATTGAAAAGAGAAAAGCATGTGCATACAATAGAGTAGCTTCTCTGTTATCAAGATATAATTAAAATATCTCTATTAAAAAGATGTGGAATGCAGCAGAGCTTTATAGTTTATTTCTGCGCCCATGTGCCCCTTATGCCTCTGAAAATCTTCAAGCTAAGCTGCTTGCAGCCCAAAGGCTGTGAATTTCATTGTCGTGACCTCTGTCAATATTGTTTGCTTTTCTCAATCACTCCTTTTGGGAGGTCTTCTGCCACCAATGATGCTTTGATTCATTGCCCTGTCTCTAGTCCATGTGGAGGAGTTACTCAAAGATGTCAGTTTGCTTTGATTTTGCTATTCTTCCATCACTGTTTTTTTCCCCTTTTTTATGGGACATAGCTCTTCTACTATTTTTATTTAATTACTGTCACAGAATCTACATTGCTATTGTAACTGTTAAGTAAAAAATCTTTCCAACTATTTAACAGATGAAAATTGTATTTGAAGTCATACTGAATTCTCTTTTCATCTCTTTTTTTTGGTAAAAGTGTAAAAAAACCTCCTCTCAAAAAAACTATTTTGGGGGGGTGGGGGGGTATGCTAAAATCAATGTCATAATGATTTAATTTACAAACATAGTTAGATCCCTAATTAATTGATATTAGCATTCTTTGGTACCTGAGGTTCATCCTATCAAACTGTTACATCAGAAGCTAAACACTGTTACATTAAAATAGCAGTAGTAAGGCATATATTCTTACAAACACCAAGACTTTGGAAACAAAAAAAAAATCCCAAGCCTCTTCTTTCTGTCCAGAATGACAAAGAGGAACAGCAGTTGTGCTGGTTTCCCCTACTGCCTGAAAATGTGGTTATATCTGAGTTAGAAGGACCATGTGTCAAGGAAATAGGAAATTTTAAGTTCACCGCTGAAAACAACAACTAAAGTGCAAAATAGCAGAAACAGGATGCTATAACAACATACACCTTAAGAATGTGCTCTGGACACCAGCTGCCTCTTGATTACCCCTCACTCTAAATTTGAAAATAATCACATTGTTTTCTTGAGGCACATTGTATTTCTGCAGAATTTTTTCTCACTATTTCACCACTGGAGGTTTCAGTTACAGTGTCATGAATGACTGGTTCTCTGAAGCTGAACTGTGACATTTTTGATGTCAATGTACTTTCAATCAACCTTGAAGAGTTGGGCAGCTGTGTCACCACTAAGAACAATCCCAGAGCCACATGACAAATTGTTCCATTTGCACTGTAGCCATGACACTACAAAATTTCCTTAAAAGTTAAACATGAAAATTCAATCTAGAGATAAATGATCTTCTAAAATGAGTACATAGACAAGGGAAAAAGTGTTCTAATGTTCAGGTTTCATTACAAAAAAAATTATGAGTTCCATGTTGCACACATTTTTAGATAATTTGAATTGCTTAAATCAGCCCTCTGGCTCAGGAAACTGCTGAGATTAGAGAGTAGAGGATTAAGTCCTAGCCCTTATGAACTTGAAAAGACCTGTCTTGCTCCTAAGATTTCCAGACAGTGAGATATATCTCACCTATTTTTGATGGCTGCAACTGAGATTGTCAAGTAAATAAGAGAGAAAGACACTTCATCAGACTGATATGAAATCTCTGTTTTAGAATAAAATTATTCATGCTGTCATATAGTCATTTATTTATTATTGACTATAAGGATAGCCTTTAAAAAATTGGTTCATATGCAAATGCCTGAACTGTACATATATCTATTTGGAAAGATAGATCTGATCCAGAGTCTCAACTGGATTTCAATATCTAAAATGAGGTAATTATTTCTACATAAAAGCAAAATAAGAAAAAGACTAACTGAGATACTCGAGGAGGAAGACTGATCATCTCTGTACCAAAATAGTTTAATTCAAGCCTTTTCTGCACTTAATTTTTACTTTCTGGTTCAAGATGAAATACCCATGGAAAAAGAGACTTAAAAAAGTCTCATTGCACAAAACTACCTACCTACCTAGTAACTAATTATGACGCTTGTGGAGGCTTGTGCAAGAGAAGTAATCTGAAGTTCTTGGTTCAAATCACACATTTCAAGGAGAAGGGAAAGATCTTTCACAGACAAGTCTCCAATCCCTTCCTCCTGGCCTAATGGATGCCCACAACAAACTTTTGTCACCTTCCAAAGTCACAGCCTCAGTCTGTGTAAGGTAACATTCAGAAGTGTTACAGTGATAGCTCTGAGACAACAGAGTCAAGAGCTGGACCTCGGATCTGTGCAAGGTGTCCAGACTCACGTCTGTATTTGCACAATGGCAGATGTTCACATAAGCCTGAGGTGGGAAATTTTTTACTGAAACAGAATTGCAATATCATATGTCAAAGGTCTGAACTGCTTCAACTGGGTAAACACAGGGTTCAACCACAGAGTAAAAAACCCCTTCATCATGCAACTGAATGAAGATGTCCTCAATAGCCTTGTACAACTCAAATATCATTAGAATTTTTTTCCTGTGTTCTACGCTATTACCTGAGTTTAGGGAACTGAATCAAACCCTAATGATGGCATTTATTATGATAAATAAATAAAATACTCTGCATTGTAGCTGTCAACATACGTAGCAGGTGTTTAAATCTCCATTATATTCAAAGCAGATCATAGAACCATAGAATCATAGACTGTCTTGGGTTGGAACCCAAGAATCATCTTGTTCCAATCCCCCTGCCATAGGCAGGAACACCTTCCACTAGACCAGTTTGCTCATAGCCACATCCAACCTGGCCATGAAACAATCCCAGGCACAGGGCGACCACAGCTTCTCTGGCCAATCTGTCCCAGTGCTTCACCATCCTCTCAGTAAAGAATTTCTTTCTAACCTCTAATCTAAAACTTCACTCTTTCAGTTTAAAGCCATTCCCCCTTGTCCTGTCCCTACACGCTCTTGTAAAAAGTCTCGTTCCATTTTTCTTGTCAGCTCCTTTCATGTACTGGAAGGCCGCAAGGAGCTCAGCCCTTAATCTTCTCTACTCCAGGCTGAACAATCCCAATTCTATTCTCTTAATCTTAGATCTGCCCGATGGAGACCAGGCAGTGATTCAACTTAAAGTATTGAAGGTAACGATTGGCCAGTTTAGGTGTTTTTGATCTTAGTGGCTAGCAGACCAAATGAGGGAGCCCTAACATGTGACTGCAGTACGGAGTAAAGAGAGGAAGTCAGAAGCGGATGCTCTCTCATTACTCATCTCTTCTGCTTCTAGAACGCAACTGTGGTCAAAAGTGATTTTATAAGGTTCCTATTGTCAGGGGCTCAGATAAGACAGGAAACCTACAATAGAAGTGGGTTTTAGCAGCCTTCTTAGGTTGGAGGGAAAAGACAAGATTGGAGTAGTTCAGGTGCTGCTGTTATCTATGTTATTTCATTGACCTCCAAAGTTTTCCTCCTCTAAACAAATCTAAAGGATGTTTGAGTGTGCGTGTGTTTTCTTTTAGCAATCTGAGTTCCCCTCTTGGGAATAGATCATCTCATTCCCAGTTATTCTCACATCACCTTGAACAATACTGAAAGGAATAGTTTGCGATTCGTTTTTCATTTGTTTCTGCTGGTAACAGCGCATGTAATCACGGTCTGTGTGCATGTCTGTATATCCCTCTGGCTACTTTTGAACGTGCTGTCCAATTTCAAACAAGACTAGAGCATCCCTCGAGCATCCCCTAAAAACCATGAACTGGGTAAAGGAGATATCAAGTTTGAAAATTTTTAAGTTTTGTCTCAATAGCTCTCAATCCTGTTTCAATATAGTATTGAAAATGAAATACGGCATCTTGTCTTCCAAAATTCTCTGTGAGAAGACTTTTAAATACAGGCACAGATAGTCAAAGATATTATCATCATTGGACTTGCTTAAAGATCAACCGACTATGAGACATGAACCCATAGGAAATGAAGTTACATTTATTTATAATTGTCATTGCAACTGACAAGTATGTGATTGACATTATCATTTTAAAGATTGCAAACATTAATGCAAATAAACTAACAGTTTACATAAGAAGTAGGTGTACAGAGAGAGTTACATTTTAGGAAGTATTTTTCATTAATTCTTTCTACAGTAGACATCCAAATTGCCTTGCTGAGAATCAGTTCCAGTTTCCATTGATGTATTACAGGCTTTTAAAGTGGACCTCTCCATTTCAAGGGAACTGATTTCCTAAATATTTTCAAAGGCAGAAAATTTTCACACTTCTCTGAATGCCACTTGACTGCAAGTACAAATGTTAACAGCTCGTGAGAGTGCTAATTAGACCATCATAAAATTTATTGGACTTCTTTGAGACTAACTTAACCAGAAGATGAAACACAATCTGCTATGAAAAAATGAAGATTTTACTTCTATCTTCATGTCTGAGCAAGGAATCTTACAAGTCAGAATTCGGTTTTAGTTCATGTAACACCACTTCTTATGTTATACATCTTTTTTATCAAATTCTTGTATGCTTCCATGTTCCAGAGTCACTTAATCACTGGCAGATCTTTTAGGTTTGTACTGGAAAAGAGAAATCCCTGTCTGCCCTTTCAAAGCAGGGCACATGAGCCTACAAACACATACCCACATACAATTTATAAAACTAACACAAGACATCCATCGTGACAGACATGAATATGTACATAAATATCCACAGCAGTGTGACTCAAATAATTATTACTTGGCCTTTGTATCTGTATATGTGCATAAAAATGGGGACACAAGTGAGCAGACGATTTATTCAAATATTTTCTCTTTAGGTTGTTGTCTCTACAGTGCCTCAAAGGAGGGGTAAAGGTACAACAACATTGCTTTCTCTGTGAGAAACGGTTAAAACTTGAATCAAGGAAGTAGCTATGCCTAAATTTTAAGTATCTAGTCAGAGTTGCTTAAAAGCATTTTGTACACTGTCAATGGAATTAGGTAAAATGTCAGAGAGGTCTCAGGGAAGAGGTGCTGTCTGCTTCATTTCTGCTACTGAATTTTGCAGACAAGATCTTCCTCTGGAGGTCTGTACTAGTTTGAAAACAAACCAGTGGGAGATCGCAAGTCAGAATTATAATTTAATAGGAAAATTAAAATAAATGCAATAGTACAAGAACACTGACAGAGTCAGGATACAACCTGACACCCTGTTAGTCAGGGTGGTGGTAGCAGTCCAGATGAAGCGGTGATCCTGTAGAAGGGTCTGGTCTTCACCTGAAGGTCCAGTGGGGAATGTCCTCTTTTCCTCTGGGAACCCAGTAGGTGAGGGCTGCTTGTGCAGTTCCAAACCCCAGATTATATCCAGGTGGGAATGCTTGGCTCCTCCCCCCCAGAGAGGAGCATCTCCCAATGGGATGATGTCATTCTGTGAGTCATGTGGTGGGTCCTTGACAGCCCATTAAACAGAGAGAGCTCCCGGAGGGAGTTATCAGGGATGAGTCATGGTGGGAGATAACGAGCACCGCCCCACCTGCTTTAACAGCTTGTGAAGATGATAATAGAATACATTCTATTGGTTACATCTCACATCGTAACCTAGGACAAGGTCTCCTCAAATATCCACCTCTTCTCATTGGTCTTTATGTATCTTTGTGGGGCCTTACCTGGTGTGGTCACATACATATGTGGGCACTCCCACAGATACTTTCTGTTCTCTCAGTGCTAAAAACTCAAGTGTGGGTTCAATTCACAGAATCACAGAATATATCAGGTTGGAAGGGACCACAGTGGGTCATCTGGTCCAACCTCCCTGCTCAAGCAAGGTCACCCCAAAGCACATGCCACAGGATTGTGTCCAGATTGTTCTGGAGTATCTCCAATGAGGGACACTCCACGGCTTCTCTGGACAATCTATTCCAGTGTGTGGTCACCTGCACAGTAACGAATTTCTTCCTCATGTTCAGGTGGAACTTCCTGTGCATCAATTTCTGCCCATTGCCTCTCATCCTACTTCTGAGCAACACCGAGCAGAGCCTGGTCCATCCTCTTGAGACCTTCCCTCCAAATACTGATAGACATTAATAAGGCCTCTCAGTCACCTCTTCTTGAGCCTGAATAGGCACAACTCTGTCAGCCTTTTCTCGTAAGGGAGATGCTTCAGTCCCTTAGTCATCTTCATAGCCCTCCATGGGATCTGCTGCAGAAGCTCCATGTCTCCCTTGTACTGAGCAGCCCAAAACTGGACACAGCACTCCAGATGTGGCCTCACCAGGGCTGAGTAGAGGGACAGGATCACCTCCCTCGACCTGCTGGCAATGCTCTTCCTGATGCACCCCAGGGTACCATTGGCCTTCCTGGCTACCAGGGCACTGCTTGCTGTCCACCAGGACCCCCAGGTCCTTCTCTGTAGAGCAGCTTTGCAGCAGGTCAGGCCCCAGCCCACGCTGCTGCATGATTACCTGTTAGACAAACTGGGATTCCACATCCGTGCTCCAGACATGGCAGAAATGGAATCTCTGTGAAATGAAGTTGGTTGAAAATAAAATTTTCGTGCTGTATTTCAGAAACTATTTTGCATTTCAGTCTTCCTGTTTCAGCGTCTATGTGACACAGCTAACCACAGCTCCCACTGGTTTTCCCATTTTGGGGGATTTGAAAATCTGTCTAACTTCTCCTGAAGTTAAGAATTTAATTTAGGTCTACTTTTCTTAAATGGGCCCAAGATCTTCAAAAAACTTGACAGCAATTACTCATGTCAATTGCTCTGAAATCTGCATCTTAGTGTCGGGAAACTATTAAAAGCTTATCTTGTTCTTCTTATCACTTATGTTCCCTAGGAAAAAGATTGATGCTTGATTTCAATCTACCTCAGGTAATTTTAACTGTCTGATGAAAGAGCACTCCTGAGATAGCTAAAAGACCATCATCCCTGTGTAGCCAATGGAGCCAAGTGTGTTCTTTAAAAATCGTCCATTATTTATCTGACTTTTTAATAGGGACATAAATGAAATGCACAGTTTTGAAAATCTTAAGTAACTCACTTTATTAAACTGACAGACATTATTATTTGCAGGGTTTTTTTCATCTACACTGTAGCAGGGTGGGAATTGAAAGCAATTGTGGAATATTGTGAGGGTTTCCTCAAATTGCATTCAACTATACAGGGAAATTCTCAAAAGCAATTAGAAGGACTTTTAGAAGACATATTAAACATTTCCATTAATTTACCTAACCAGCTAGTAATTTGTTTATTTTTAAACCCCATGCATTGAAAGTGACAACGACAACAGGGAATTGTTTTAAATGTCAAGTTGCTCTGGTTTGTATCTAATTAATCATTCATGTTTTAATGCTCAGAAGGCATAGTACATGTGTAGAGGGGCTGTTTCCTCAATACACAAATACCAAGTTATTTCCAGTCCCATTTTTATGATGTAAATCATTATGCTTATATATATAATACAAAACCCTAACCTGCATTTTGTAAGCATTTTTATTATTTTTCCACATAAAAGAAAGTATAAGTCCTTTTATGAAGAAACACTAAGAGTGTTATGAAAATGACACACAAACTTTATTTTAATGACCACTTCTTCTTGCACATCAGATTTTAAAACCAAGCACTTTTTGTGCAATACTGATTTTACTTTAAATAATATATGGATAATTTGATCTACTTGAATACTCTTTAAAATGCTCCTACTGAAACACCTGAAGTAGAAACATGAAAAACATCCCTAAAAATATTATCTATCACATAAGGAAAAAAAGTTGCATTTGCTTCCACAGATATCAAGGGCTTTTATCTCACCTGCACAGCACTACAAAGGAATGATGTTGATAACACACTGATACTTTGGTTCTTGCTAAGTCAAGTTTTTCCTAAGGATGCTTTTTCCTTGTCTCATGCTCTGCCAGTGAGGAGGTACACAGAGAAAACCAAACTGGGAGGAAGCTTAGCTGGGACAGGTGACCTGAACTGACCAAAGGGATATTCCACATGCCCAGTATATAAAGTGGGGGGAGTTACCCAGGAGGGAGCCTGTGTGGGTTTGGGAAGGGGGGAGGGGGATCTGGCATCTGTCAGGATGTGGTGAGCAATTGCATTGTGCATCACCTTTATTATTATTGTTGTCATTATTATTATTATTATTATTATTATTATTATCCACTGTTATTGTATTTTACTTTATTTTCAACTAAACTGTTCTTATCTCAACAGAAAACTGTTACTTCAATTCTCCTCTACATTCTGCCCATGTGAATGGGGGAGTTGAGGGAGAGGCTGCCTGGTGTTTCACCTCCAGCTGGGCCTCCAACCACTTCAGTCAGATGTAAAGTGCGTCAAACACACAAGGCCAACAAAATGAATTCTCTCCAGATCCTTCAGCTACTAGAGCTTTGGGAAAGACTGTGTTTATAAAGTTATTCTGTTTTTATAGACATGTATAAAATTTTATTTTTAAGTATTTATCAATAGAACTGTACTTCTGTGCTTAAACATGCAACTGTTATGATTTATATATGTTACTATAATCTATATTAAATGACATATCTGTATATTTATACAGAAACATATGGTCTAAGGCAAGAATATATATTAATTAGGAAACTTGAATAATTTCTAGAAACTTTCCATCTTCTCAGCAGACTTGCGAAAATGCACGCACTATATTATGAAAGCATGAATGCTTGCTTTAGAAAGAAGCAGTAGCATTACTGCATGCTATTTGCACGAGAAATATTTTGTTCCAGGAGTCATTGTGGAAATGAGTTTCTAGTACAAAGAGATACAACTAGAAAAATTCAAGTGGCATATGCGGCTTTTTGCTGACAATTAATTTTTTTCTAGTCTCCTAAACAGTATTTATTTCCAGTTGTCAAACATAACAGCAACACTTGCTCCTCAGTGGTGATAATAAATTATCAGAATAAGACATGAATCTCACCTCAATCTCTTGGTTTAGAAAGTTATGTAGCACAGTGTAAAGATAATTTTTACATGGTGGTATTTTTGAAAGGTTTTTTTATACATGTGGGATTTTTACAGAGTAAATTTTCCAGAGTAAATTTTCCTGCATCCTTGGAACAAGTTTTTCCCATGCTGTTGTAGACAGTTGATGTAGTCTTGGTCAACACAATACTCATTTTCACTTAAGAATATATGCTTTTCTGTCTGTGAAAATAAGTTCTATTACAGAACCAGTAATCTGTTTTCCTTCTTACAGTTCCTTGTGCTATACAGCTGTTTTCAGAAACATATTTTATGACAAAGCACTTGTAAGATGGAACACCATTTTCAGCATTGGCAATTGTAATCTTAAAAATGTTGCAAGCATCAAGGTTTCCCACAGCAATCCACATATTTCTCTACTCTAGATGCGTAAATGTCCCTTGGAAAATACTGTTGCACTCACTTTAGTAGTATAAAAGAGTTGTAGCATCATTTGGCTTTGATGCATTAAAAGGAGGCAGAGCTTTTCTCCAAATTTTTGCTAGCTCTTCAAAAGAAATCCATTATTTATGTAGACAATAAAGCAGTAATGGTATTATGTTACCTTTGTGTGTACCCCTGAGCTCAAAAAGAGTGGTTTGGCATTCAAGTTATAACAAAAGCTCAAGGGTGGAGTGCTGAACAGATCACGACCAATAAGAATAAGTAATAAGGAACAGGCTACAAGACCAAAGAGCAATAGGTGTGAATTTCCCTTTTTATGATACTAAAATAAGGTGCACACACACGTAGACATAGAGAGGATGCCAGAGCAATTAATTCTGTACCCCCAGTTCTGAAGTAGATGCCAGCACATCTGTTTGATTTGTGTGTATGTTTGGAACTTTTGGGGGCAATAGCGAGCACAGTGTAAGCATTAATGACCTTTGTCCTAAAGGAACTGAGTGTCGTTACACAGATATGTTAGTCCATTGGGGAATGCACATGCAGTGGCTTGGTAACTTCTAGAGATTAGAATCTATTAGTTACAGAAAATTATCATGTAAGACTGTAAAGAACACACTTTCTAAACCGTGGCACTATTCACTCTTCTGTATTCACAGCTGGACAATGTTAAACCTTCCTCCTCGCTGCTTCTATCCTAGTGCTCTTTCATGTTACTTGAGACCTATTTTCCCTTAATACTTTTAATTAGTATTTTAAGCATCTTGCAGGGGTAGCAAAGTCAGCAAAGTGATACAGTATTCTAATTCCACAGTAAAAAACAAGTTTTATGTGAAACCATGGAGAATATGTTTCAGAAGATACTAAGTTTCATTAAAATAAAATAAAATAAAAGAGGTATAAATTATCATTTAAGGATTTTCTTTGCTAAAAAGAGAGATTCCTGGCAGCTATTAATAACTCTTTCAATTGAGAATGTCTCTAACTTAGACTAAGAACCAGAGAGTATTAGTCAAATCACCCTTTTTTTTGACTAGCATGGTAACAAAGTAGGGATTAAGCAAGGTGACCTGCTGTCCTTAGCCAGGTATGGTTTTCCTGCAGGAGCTAATCCACAAGGAAGAAAAAAAAGGAAAAGCACAAAAAAAAAAAAAAAAAAAAAAAAAAAAAAAAAAAAAAAAAAAAAAAAACACCCACAC